>SMSR01008436.1:10018-22005 GCA_019453355.1 Ceratina japonica
AGATAGCTATCGTAAAACCTTGCACCATACCCTATGTGTCAGCAACGACTATTGCATATTATTCGATGATATGTGAATAATTCGTTTCTGCACGTATCCAGAATTACAATACAACTAACATGCTTTTTATGACTACGTAATGAGTTTACCTAGCAGCTTCGTATCTTTTCATGCATTCTTTAATTAAGAACATTAAGCTCGCGTTTTAAATTGATTCAACTACAAACATCTTATCATGTTATTCGTGAACAATTAATCTCTTCATGATATCTCCTTCAAACAATCGTGTTTCATCACAAAATACCAATTGCACTGTATGAATAGATCGATTGTTTATGGTAATTTTGACGGAAAAAAAGATTTAGGACCCGGTATTGATCGAGACACATCTGTTGCTAATACATTTTATAAAATATAATGAAATAAAATAGATGTACAAAAATGTTTAGGCCAGCAGACCACGAAGAATTGTAAACAATTTATCACGGCCTGGTAGATTGCATTCTTTGTATCCAGGAAGTTCCGCCTCGCATCTCTTGATCCAAGCTTTCACGTTCGGAAAATCGTCCATTTTTACAAGAATCTGAAAGACAATTCAAAAAACTGTATCACAATACCAAAAATGATGTACATCAGTTTTATTCGAAGCAGAGAAGTTTACAGCGGAAGTCGATGCAGTCGTCACGCAGCTGATGTCAGCGAGAGTGAAGGAATCATCGACGAGCCATTTTTTACCCTGCAGGAAGTTATTCAGATGTTCGTATGCCTCTCTCCATGCTTTCATCTTGTCGTCAGAAACGAAGTTTACCTCTTGACGAAACAGTGGTCCCTAAAACAGTGGAAAATAAAAAATGAATATCAATCAACAATGAGCGAAATCAAAATGAAGAGCTTCAATTTTTAAAAAGTAGAATGCCATTGTAATAAATTTCAGTTGCATAAAATGTAAATTGTGATTATTAAAGAAAGAATAATTCTATAAATAGTCTGACTCGGAATGTCTGTATCCCAGAAGCTACCCTTTCCGATCCAACTCTGTTGTACCGTACAGCGTTATAGTGTCCCAAATTACTTATGGAACTGTTCTATTCCATTTTACTTCGTTTGTATCCAGGATCACCTTTTTCATTTGACAAGGGTTGATTCTAGCCGTTTGTCGTAAATGCCGAGAGCCCTTTGTAATTGGCCCATCGCAGACAAAAGTGTGCTGTTATCCGACTTTATTACACGATGTGAAAAGGGTACATAGGATGCTCGGAAACTTTCTACAGCGTCACATAATGCTTCCGCTTTGCTTACGTGTGTACATAGACGAGGGGAGGAAAAGCGAATCGCATTAACCTCCTTTTGCAAGACTTAATCGACTGTTCCGATGGCCGCGCAACTTTATCCGGACAAAGTACCACGAACAGAAGTGCAAATCAAATGAGAGTAGAAAAAATGGTAAAGGGTACAATTTATTTAAATGATGAAGAAAATAATAAGATTGATTTTATGATAAATAGGAATCTTTTTGCTTTTCATGTAAACGTGTAATGAGAATTTTCCTTGTACTGAAAATTCGTGTAATCACGCTTATCCTCGTGCAATCCGCTATACCGATCTTCTCAAGCTACTTTACTATCGTCTCCTGCACGTTTTCCAATATCGTGAAAAACGAGTTCATTGGATAATATGATTACGAGATAAAGGAAGTTCGGTATATTCTGGAATTTATTGCTCCCGGTGAATTATGTAAATAAAAAAGAAACAATAAAATTACTCGCTTACCAACGCATTTCCCGTTGGGGGGAAAAGTGCCCCAGAATCAAAATGAAGGAACTGATCGACCAACGCGCGCTTCTGCAAATCCTTTGGATACAGGGAATCGTTCTTGCCGTATTTGTCCACTAGATAGGTTGAAATAGCGTGACTGCAATGACATCGATATTGATAGGCGATTACTTCGACTTTAGACAAATAGTTGAAAATTATCGATCACCTGTCATGAAGGATGAATCCATTATCGTCTATTGTTGGAACCGTGTGTCGAGGATTGAGCTATCAAGACAGAATATGTATAATTAGAATATCGTGTAGATAAAACTATTATTTTTTAAGGAGGTTCTTTCGACGACCGAATTAACAATTAGACTTCGACGAAATTTGATGTGCTGCTCGGTAAATCTTTTAAGGATATTCTGGAGGTATATAAAAACGTTCAGATATTCTTGAAACGTTAACAAAACATAATTTTTACTATATTAAAGCAATTATCAAAGTTTGGGTTCGATTCACTTCATCGTTTAAAAATTATAGCAAGTTGAAGTTTGCACATTTAAACACGTCTTCTTATGGAGAATTCATAAAATTCCACTTCAAATCCTATTTAATCCTTGAAAAAACGTTGCCAGAAACTTCAATTTTTTTCTGTATATAGTAAACACTATGTAATTAATTAATACACAAAATTTATTAACGTTCACTGAACAATTGAAAAAAAGAAACATTATAAACTACTACAAAATGTCATCAGAACATAATTTTATACAAATTTGAGATGTTTATTAGTAATTATAAATATTGCTTTCTGACGTATTTTTGTTTTATTTAAATATTTATTTTTTACTTTTTATTATGTAATTCTCTATATTCAACATCACCAATTTATTTTCTTCAAGTTGAAATCAGAGGGTACAGTCATTCACAAAAGTCACTTAGAATCTTTTCTAATATTATGGAAACTTGATTAAAAAGCCAGTATAAGAAACAGTTCACTAATTAAACAAAAGCTTTCGGAATTAATCTGTATTTTTAATACAAAATATACATCATAAATAGCCTTCATTGCCAATATATTGACGAATTTCGAATTTTATGTACTTTTGTCTCCGATTGTACCTCCAGAACATCCTTAAAAAAGCGCTGCTTTTTAGGGATTGAAGATACCGAAGAATATACTACATTTTATTAAATTCTGATTGTTAATTCTATTATCGATAGAACTCTTTTATTTACCAGAAATTCATACTTTTCGGAAGTCTTCGCTCATCTGCTCGTTGTTCCCTAGATTCATCTCTCGAATCTCGAGGTCCAATCCTAATTGATGTGCCACTATCAGAACCGTGCGGCACGGTGGACTCAAGTTCGTCATGTAAAGGACAACTTTCGGCATTTTCTTCTAACTGCAAAAAGTGACCACGTCGTTCGTACTTTCAACACTATACGAAAGGAAAAAATGCTAGTCATTTCGATATGATAACTTGACGTGTCCTTGTAAAATATCAGATTCTAATACTGTGTCCCCTTCGCCGAACCCACCAACTATTTACTGTATGTACGTACCGAAGCAACAATAAATGGTTCACATTTTACTTAAAACTAGAAGTGTTTCTTGCGTTTTTTATTACCTATACTTTACCATAGGCATAGAGAACATAGAATGTGTGGTTCTAATTTAGGAAAAGTGAAACTGTTTTCTGGAAAGGCTCTTTTTTTATTGTACGTAATGCAGTCTCCAAAAAAGGACAACAAGCTCTCTCAAAAAACAATCTATCTTTACTACGTCAATATATTTCATCGTCGTGAATGCACCGTATATTTATTACGAAGTTTGAAAAAAAAGACAGTGATGCTTTGAAGAATAAAAAAATGCTCGTGAAAAGAGTCGTACAATTTCCTATTGCACGTTATTCCTATTCGTTACAAAATACTGCATCTAAATCCGTGTACAGTTTACATCAATGTTAAATCTCATGACAGGACGTGTTAAAAAAAACCGGATGAAATAGACGTGCAACGTGACCCAACTCTGTTGTTTCTATAGAAGCGGTTTCATTAGAGTTATCGCAACAAGAATTTCAGTGGAAGAAAAATATTGAGCTTTCTACGATATTTAAATAAATCAACGGTGTTAAAATATTGCCTTCATGATTTACGGCTTCAAATCCGTCGTCGTTTCATCCTATTATATCTTTATAATACTCACATTGAAGCTCGTTCAAATTCTTCTGCTATACCACGCGAAACCTGTGCATTTATGTTAACGGCAGTTATACCGATCAGCGCTAATCGCGCAAACACCACACGATTAAAAAACCGTATTGGTCATCGCTTGATAGCACCGATGGAAGTCACATACGTAACGCGTGATAAACCAGAAAGAACAAAGTATTTAGATTTACGAGTATATTTAAGATATTTTTTGAGTTGCGCATCTAAATAACATATCACTCGAAACGAAACGTAGCCGAAAATTATTTTTATTTATTGAACAAATGGGAGATCACTGTCTAGTTATTACAAAAAGTAGATTATAGTGTTATACGATTTTCACATATCTATCTTTAATCTATATCTAATTGACGGAAAAGCTGATTCGTAAATAGACGAATTTAGGAATGATGAGTTCATATTGATCGAGACACGTCTGTTGCTAATAAATTTTATAAAACATAATAAAAAGAAATAAATGTACAAAAATGTTTAGGCCAGCAGAGCACGGACAGTCGCAAACAATTTATCACGGCCTGGTAGATTGCATTCTTTGTATCCAGGAAGTTCCGCCTCGCATCTCTCGATCCAAGCCTTCACGTTCGGAAAATCGTCCATATTCACCAGAACCTGAAAGATAATTCAAAAAACTGTATTCCAATATTCTAAAAATTTACATATACTAGTTTTATTCGAAGCAGACAAGCTTACAGCGGAACTCGATGCAGTTGTCACGCATGCGATATCAGCGAGGGTGTAGGAATTACCGACGAGCCATTTTTTACCCTCCAGAAACTTGTTCAGATGTTCGTAAGATTCTCTCCATGCTTGCATGTTGGCCTCAGAGACAGAGTTCATCTCTTGACGTAAGAGCGGTCTCTAAAACAATGGAAAATTGAAAATGAACGTCAATCAATAATGAGCGAAATCAAAATAGAGAGCTCCTATTTTTCAGAAATGACATGCCATTATAATACATTTTAATTGCATAAGATGTAAATTGTGAGAATTAAAGAAAGAAGAATTCTGATCTAGACGGTCTGACTCATAATGTCTGTATCCCCTGTACCGAGTCCGCTCTGATGCGAGTGTACTATACCGTACAAACACGGCCGTCTATAGTAGAAGGCCGGAACATCCCCCACCAAAAAGCCAAATCGGCCTTCTAAATTCCTTTCATGCAGGTTCCCTTTCGTGCATATGTACGGTTTATGGACGAATAAGACAGATACGATTGTAGTTCTTAATTGGTCTGCGCCTGCGCCTGTCATCGAGTCATGCGACATAAACCGTACATATGCACGAAAGGGAACCTGCATGAAAGGAATTTAGAAGGCCGATTTGGCTTTTTGGTGGGGGATGTTCCGGCCTTCTACTATAGACGGCCGTCGTACAGCGCTATAGTGTTACGAATTATTTATAGAATTGCTCTATTCCATTATACTTCGTCTGTATCCAGACTCTTTACTATCGTCTCGTGCAATGTCGTGAAAAACGCATTCATTGGATAATACGATTACGAAATAAATGAAGTTTGGGTGTACTTTGGCATTTACTTCTCTCGATGAATTATGTATAAAAAAAAGAAACAAAAAACTAATCACTTACAAGCGAATTTCTCGCTCCGGGGAAGAGTGACCATGAATCAAAATGAAGAAACTGGTCGACCAACGCGCGCTTCTGCAAATCCTTTGGATACAGGGAATCGTTCTTGCCATATTTGTCCACTAGGTAGGTCGAAATAGCGTGACTGCAATGAGATCGAAATTGGTTGTCAATTACTTCGATTTTAGACCATTAATTAAAAATTGTCAACTACCTGTCGTTAAGAATGAATCCATTATCGTCCATTGTTGGAATCGTGTGCTGAGGATTGAGCTGTCAAAAGAGAACATAATTAGAATTTTTGCGTATTTTACAGGGTAGAGAAATGGCATATTCGTTGTTTATCAGTTACGTGATAAAACTTTGATTCGCGTTACTATTGGAAAATTACGTCCTCGGTATATCTTATCGGGTTTATAAGTGCTGCACACTTCACACAAGATACAATGTAGTAAAGTACATAAGTGAATAATTTTTTTTCTTAGACTCGGTTTTTAACAATTTTACTAAATCTTTTTAAAAGCTTTAGCTGTATACTTATTAAAATCTGGTTGTTATATATAACGATTAAGAGAAATTCATACTTTTAGGAATTTTTCGCTCATCTGCTCCTTCTCCCTTAGGTTCACTTCACGCAAGTCGAAATCCAATCCAAGTTGGTGTCCCACTAACAAAATTGTGCGGCATGGCGGACTAATGTCCTGTGCGTAAAGGACGACTTTCGGCATTTTTTGCTAACTGTAAAAAATGAACAAGTTGTTTATATGTAATTTCATTATTCTTATCTACATGTGTACATATTTTGAACACTATCAAAAACAGGAAAAATGCAAGTCATTTCGACATGATAGCGTAACATCTGCTTATGAGATAACAGATCCTGATACCGCGTCTACCGAACCCACTAACTTTCATATTGTATGTACGTACTGAAGCGACAGTTACGGTGGTTCACATTTTACTTAAAATTAGATGTGCTTCTTGCCTTTTTTTTATCACTCACACTTTAGCATAGGCATAGAAAACATAAAATGAATGGCTCTAATTTGGAAAAATTGAAGCTGTTTTCTGAAAAGGCTCTTTTTTATCGTATGTAATGCAGTTTCTAGAAAAAGACAAAAAAACCCTCTCAAAAAACAATCTATCTTTACTACGTCAATATATTTCATCGTCATGAATGCTTCGTACATTTATTTTGAAGTTTAAAAAAGAGACAGTGACGTTTTGAAGAATAATTCTTTAAAGATCGATGGCTCTCTAAATCAAATCAGTAACAACTCGTGAGAAACGTTTTTACCCGAATGACAAAAATCTCAACGACCGCACAACAAAAGAAGCAACATCAATTCTTAATGAATAGAAGAGTCGTGCATTTCCCTATTGCACGTTATTTCCATTCCGTGCACAGTTTATATCAACGTAAACTCTCGTAATACGACGCGTAAAAAACAACACGGATAAAATAGTTATGCGCATCACGCAGCCTTGTTGTTTTTAATAGAAGCGATTTTATTACAATTATCGCGACAAGAATTCCAATGGAAGAAAAATATCGAGCTTCCTGCGGTACTTGAACAAATCACCGGTATTAAAATATTTTCTTAATGATTTACGGCTTCAAATCCGTCACCGAACGTATGGCTATTGCGTCCTTATGCTACTTACACTGAAACTCGTTCAATTCTTCTGGTATACCGCGCGAGACCTGTAGATTTATGCTAACAGCAGTCACATCGACCAGCTCTAATCGCGCAAACGCCACACTATTGAAAAACCGGATTGGTCATCATTTGATAGCACACAGTGGAAGTCGTATACGTAACGCGTAATACAATCGTGACTTGCCAGTACCAGTCACGATTAAAAAGTATTACACTGACGAGTATATACTTGAGATCCTCACCTTGGAGAGCCTTGCACCCATATGCCGTGCATCCCAGCAACGACTGTCGCATATTATTCCATGATAAACGAGTAACTCGTTTCTCTGCACGTATCCAAAAATAAAACACGACTGACATGATCTCTGTCACTTCGTAACGAGTTTATCCAGCAGCTTCGCAACTTTTGTGCATTCTTTGATTAAGAATGACCTCGCGTCGAAAATTGAGTCAGCTAAGCAACTTATCACGTTATTTACGAACAGTTAATATCTTCACAAGTTGTGACGCTTTGGTCTGTTAAGACACGATCTATTAAGTAACGGCGATATGGTACATAGATACGTAATACAAGAATTGCCAGCTTTACAAGATTACGCGAACGCGGTTAAGTATAATTGAATCGATCAAGTAACAAAACACTCGAAATGAAGAGTCGATGGCTAGAGCTGATGAGTATCGTTTGATAACGAACATTTTGAGGATGATTATAAAATGTATTTGAAAAAACTTATCAGGCGGACGCGCTACGCCAATGCGCACACCTGTTGCATTACTCTTGCCGCGGATGCTGGATTATACGTATATTGACAACAGGTATAATCGCGTGTAATGTCAGGGGCAGTACTAGTTGGTGACGGAATAATCTCCTAAATGAGGGGTCAATGTTACGCAACTCCTCAATGGTCCTCGTATCAATATATTTTGAGCAAGACGCACGGAGAGTACGTCTGCATTTTATTTGAGCCCACGATCATATCTTCTAGTGCGATGTAAATAATACATCGATATATTATCATTAGTTCTCAACGATGTTGTCGTCTTCAATGCCGTTGTTCTAGTTAGTAAAAGGCAAAAGAGGAAAACTGTTTCGTAAGAGACAGCCATGGGTCAGCAACTATACCGCACGCGACATCTTCTACGTCGATCTCGTTACTACGATAACCCGAAGACGTTGTCATTTTTTTCTATCGTCGGGTAACGTCCATCAGACACGCGTGCGATCGATATTTAGAGAAACTGTATTTTTTAAGTGTTAATTTTAAATGTCATCTCGATATCGAGAGAAACGTGATTAATTTAAAAAAATCACTCGCACTTCTGAATAACAGATCATCGCTCGGGTCGAAAATTATTTTTATTTATCGATCAAATGAAAGATCGCGAATCAATAATTATAGTAATTAGATCATAAAGAAAAAAAAGACTTTTACACATTTAACCGATGATAAGCTAGTTCACTTTTCACAATCGCGTAAGTATTAGACTTTTCGACGACGTAACGTCCACACGACTTCGATCGCGCGGACGAGATTGTAGAATAAAAATCTCGAGGAACGTTAGATCAGTTGCCAGATGGTTTTCGCGTGCGGAATCATTTAAAGAAGCCACGATCGTCAATCGTTTCATTCATGTACCCTCGCTCTTAGAAACAAGAGGGATACTTGGACGAGTCCGGTGGTCATTCAGTTTTTAGTCGCGGCTCAACCACCTCGCCGACAACATGCCTCGCTTGTTGTCATTCGTGCTAACGAGAGGTGTTCATTGATAGTTAACGAAATGTCGACCTGAAACGGGATCGAACAAGTGAACCGTAGGTGCGACTCGCTGTGCCGTTTAAAATCGTTCGATTCGACCCGCCGATTTTCCTTAAGAGACTGACGGAGGAGCGTCGCGTGCGAACTTTCAAATTCGGAAATTACGTGACCACCTCGAAGAGAGCACGACTGCCAGAAGAAATGGCTTGCCCTTTGTCGGACGGTATCGCGTAAGTAATTTTTAGACATTTCCCGAGCGCGTCGTGCAATACGCACGATTAATGACGCATTCAAATCGTGAAATTTTAATTATTATCAAATTATCTCAGCTTATCAAATTTTAATTATGTCACACTTTACGTCCGAGAAAAATGATTAAAAATAAACGTGAAGAATTGAAGGATTGGTTCATATTTTTAGGGACGATCACGATCAAGAATCCGATCAAATGACCGAAAGTCCGGGCATGCTTTACGGCGAATACCTTCGATTGGACAAAATTTTAACTGCACAAAGATTGCTAAGCGCAGAATACAACACAGAAGTGCACGACGAGCATCTTTTTATCGTCACTCATCAGGGTAAAAAATCGATTATTTCTCAACACGTTTAATAATCATAAATCCCATTACACAACGGTGATGAATCGCTACTCTACGCTTTCTTTATCTAACGTTAAAGCAATCCTAAATTATATTACGTTAGGTACCAAAATGAATATCTCCGCTCAGAATATTCCGCAGTAATTTATTAATTGTAACAAAATGCAAAACGATCGAGCAGAACGATTTGATAAAAAAAATTGGTACATCCTTCCCATTGATTCGCAGCATACGAGCTCTGGTTCAAGCAAATCATATACGAACTGGATTCGGTCAGGCTACTTTTCAATTCCGATCAAAGCGGATATGACTCTTTAAACGGCACTTCAAAAAATCACAGCGGCGTCCAAAAAAACGGGGTCTCTCAGGTCTTAAACGAGTCGAGGACCCTGGAAATCCTGAAGAGATTGAACCGTATCGTTCTCATCTTAAAAGTAAGTGATACCAGTAGCTCTCCTTGAAGCAACCGTGTTTCGTCGTAGAATAAGGATCGATTAACGATTGCCCGTCGCGCTCAAAGGGACTGGAAGTAAAATGGTAAAACACCCTGCGCAACGGCGAGCGCGTCGCCGCGGTAATAGCGTATGCTAGAGGAAAAGAAGGCCACTGGTCATATGTTGACAATGACAGTGATGGGAGGAATGTGAACGACCCTTAATCACAAGCCAATTAGAGCATCGAGATTTACGACAAGGGTGCTAACTCCCCGCTGACTGTAATCGAATTTCGAACGTCACCTCTCAAGACTGTCACACGTTCCACTTTGTCCACCGCGAAATACAACCTGCTACTAAAGAGATACAAAACGTTAACGATAATAGGTGACGACGTTCATAGGCACTTCTCGACAGCGAAACGAAGAAACTCGTGACAATTTCTTCGTTTCGCTTCGAGAGATCTCGTATACGCGACCGCGTATTGTTTCGCACGTTTTTTAATTTCACGGTGTTATCAAACGGGTCAAGGTCCTCGGGAATGCGACACTTTTTCGCTACTATCACTTTTCTCCTTCTGTTTCACGCCGGGATAAGGCGCGTTGTGAGAACCACAGAAACAGTGGGATCTAAGTAAATTAATACCGCTAGGTGATACGCGACACCCCGTTCTGACACGCATAGATGAGTTAGGTAACAAGCTCGTTGGCGCTCTTTCTACACCACAGAATGCAGGCGTGGTCGTCGCGTTTTCTCCGCTCGCGCTCATTCTACGTCGAAAAAAATTATCCAGCAGGGTTAAGTAAGTGGGACTTAATACGAGGCGTAAAACGGTATCCTTCCGCGATGCCCGCTCCAGAAATTGTACTTTCTCGGAGAAAGGACGACGAAGCGAAATTGTTACCGCTTTCGTTCATCTCGTTTGTCTCGATTCGGCCGCGTAAGAGAGTCGTGGAAGTAGATGACCACCGTTGCAATACACGCGCCGGTAATTGCATCCTTCCCGGTAGAATGGGTAGAAACATAAGCATGGCAACCATATAAATGCGGATGCGGCCGTCTTGCACGTCGACTCGAGAAGATCGATTGGGTACCCGCACGGAAAAGCAACAGCAGGAATTAAGGGATTACGTTTATTCAATATCGAAAAAACTAACTGTCTGTACTAGCGAACCAGCGGATTTGATGTCTAATCCGAATTTTTCAGCTGCTGGTGGACCAGGTGTCCATCCTAGAAACCATGACGCCGTTAGATTTCATGGCGTTCAGGGATTATCTCTGTCCAGCCTCCGGGTTTCAGTCGCTGCAGTTCCGTTTATTGGAGAACAAGCTGGGCGTAAAGCAGGAGCACAGAGTCAAATACAATCAGAGTTACCAGAGAGTGTTCGGCAGAGACCCGAAAGCTATCGAGGCGATCAAACGCTCGGAGGAAGAGCCCAGTCTCAGTTGTCTAGTTCAAAAATGGTTGGCGAGGACGCCGGGGCTCGAAGCTCACGACTTCGACTTCTGGGGAAAGTACAAACGATCCGTGGAGAAGCTGCTCGTCGAGCAAGAGCAGCTCGCCTGGGTAATCATTTGCCCCCGAATTACCGCGAAACTCCATCGCGCTGAAAAGTTATTCTGATTATTGTTTTTATAGAAACATGCTAAAGAGCAGCTGCGGAATTATCACTTGGCGAACGCGCGTTCTCGGAAGGCGGTGTTCGAGACTATATTCAACGAAACTCTGCACAACGCGCTCGTGTCGCGCGGCGAACGAAAATTCGCATACGGCGCTCTTCAAGGCGCGGTGATGATAACGCTGTATCGGGACGAACCCAGATTTAGTCAACCTCATCAGATTTTGACGGCACTGATGGACATCGATTCTCTTATCACCAAATGGAGGTGTAAGAAGAAGTGTTCACTCGATTTATTCAAACGATTTACAAATAGACGAAGTAATCGTAATAATGT
>SMSR01008438.1:0-19641 GCA_019453355.1 Ceratina japonica
TCAACGTGCTGGAATCGCTTAAGTGTATCGCCCATACATCCTTAAGTGTAACAGAATGAGCATATCAAGAATTTCGAAACATGCTGCCAAAAATAATTATCAAGATGACTCTTATGCTAATGTTTATTCTTTGGAGAACAAAACTGTAGGCGTAAATGGAAAGATCATGGAAAAAACTTGAAAAGCTTAGACATATTTCTCTTAGATGAGAGCCACCATAAGATCCAGCTAACTACAAGTTTAAAATACAGTAACGAGATGATTGAAAAATCCAGAAATTATCGGAACATTCAAAATAAAAATTAGGAGTAATAAGTTCTTTGATAATAAATGCTGCGTTCTATACCCAGTAAGGAAGAAATCATTGCCACAAGGTTACTATAACGTTTTTCAGTAACATGATAATATTATAAAGTATGTAGTTTTTAATGTTGCGTGCAACTTCATTATGAAGTAATATTATTAAGTAATATTTCAAAAATATTTATAAAACATTATGTTGCAACGTTTATATAATTTACATAAAATCAATATTTTAAAAGGTTGATTTAACATTTCTTGTTTACTGGGTATTTACTTTCTTGTCTATTATTATTATAAGACAAATTGAATACATTAACTGCTACTGTTATGGGTCAGAGGGAGTGTATTTCTTAAGACATTTCTGATTTATTGTGGCAGTCAAAATTCCTCGCTTTGTAAGAATGCAGGATTGCGTACGTCGAAATAATGATTGTCGAACTGCTTCAAATATTCCAAACGTATTGGAAATAATAGTAAATGCATTTTGAAACTATTCCCAAAGTTCATCTTTTGTTCCTGTGGTATTATTATAAAACAAGGTGACCCCATAAATAGAAATCTAGACGCGTTAAGCCAGGTGACCTAGGAGGCCAACTGATTGTGAGTGGTCCGCTGTGTCCGATCTAATGTTGAGAGAATTGTCTATTAAGAGAATCACGTACATTTCGTGCAAATTATGGCGGGCCACTTATTTTGCCTATAATTCTATAAATGCTTATATGAGCCGTTTATTTTGAAAGTGAGACAAGTCTAATTTCCTTCGGCATGAAAAGATAACGTAGAAAGAATCATGTGAATACTAAAATAGCTAGTTTGATATTTTTGGTAAAAGATCATTTTCAAAATAAACGACTAAACGACGAAAGCGTTTTCGAACATAAGTTTAGATGAACTTCTTATTTATTTGATCTCGGTAATTCGTAGTCTAAGTTTAGTCCCAATCTTTTTAGGCATCCTGTATATTCTTATATATTTAAACTAGAAAAACTAATTTATGTTAAAATAATACCATAATCGGAAGATATTTGTAATGTTTCACTACTACAGTTACTCTAATCGTCTAGTCTATCGTGTACAATCATGCACTTTAGCAAGTGCGCATTATGTTTGCAAAAAATGATTCAGGAAGTTCACATTGTTATTTTTTATAAGCGAATCTATATATTTTAATATTATATCGTTTGTTTAAATTAGAGTAACAAAAAAACGGAGTAAAAAATATTAATTCAAGCTATCTTCTATGCACTAAAAATAAAATTTAATTACATTAAAAAAAAAATTAATTTTCATGAACAATTACTGGATTTTCTCTTTTGTGCAAGGAAGACCATTTAAATTAATATTTTTTACTTCGTTTTTCTCTCAATTTCCACGAAAAATTAATCCTCTTTCTCACAATCGTCTCAATTTCACAATTTCACTGATTTCATCAAATTTATCTAATTTTTTAAGTGTATTTACAATTGAGACGCTGCAAATATCTTTCAATTGTGACAAAATTTTAATACCAAGAAATTAATTTTCATTATTTGTACAAGGATATAATCTCAAGATGTGAAGTTAATTTACTTCCATTTCGCTTAAATGAAAAGATTATGATTTTCTCGGGCTAAGAAGCCAGAAATCACCCTTTAAATATGTATTATCTTCGTTTCTGAGAACGAAAGACGAAGTTCACCCTTATCTCGATGTACACATGTTATGAAAGGAAGTGTAGATCTGACTCACGTTTCGACGATTCCTCGCATAGTTCTTGCCGAGCGATCCAACGTCACAGATTACCGTCGACGATGTTACAGATGGTTTGTGGCAGTGATGCCCTCGTCGGAGGAGGAAAGCCAGTGGCTCGTTGGCAGCGGGGGTGGTCTCGCATCTTCCGGCGGTGGCACGACATCCGGGACTGGGGAAAGAACGCTGAATATTAGAAGTGGATTGTACACTGAAGAGATGACGACGCAACCGGCAAACGCGAACACCGCAGGGGTGAACGCGACTTCCGCCGATTCCGCCGAGCACGATCTCATTGACTCGACCGCGGACGCGACCCTTCTAGCGCAATTTCACGAGGATGCTATCAAACAGGTTCGTAGTTTCGTACACCTTTAATTCATCCTTAGTAATTGTAATCTTACGACAAGCCGAAGTATTGGCTCACGAATTAATGAGTACTACCCCCGCCCCGTAATTATTAATTAATATTAATGACAATTGGTGAATTGAAGGGTGTATTGGCTATACAGTCAATCCCAAAAGTGTATGTATCATCAGTTATCAGTTATATCTACATACATATATCAGTATGCGTTGTTATGTTAACGATAGTGGTGCCACGTTTCCGTTCTCTGTTCGACGAATTTGTCATTTTTTATTATATTTTAATCAATAACTTTCTTTAAAGTCCATCAATGACGATTATTTTTTTAGAAATTTGTTTATAAAACACTGGCAATTCGATATGAACATTTTTCAAGAGTTTACTACCGTTTTTTCTGGGTTATTTTCGAAATCAAAGTGAAATTTTCGTTGAATTGTTGTTGATTACCATAAGAGTACATGCAAATTTTAAATCACTATAATTTTTCAAAAAACCCATGAATTGATTTAAAATTTTACAAGTAGGTTTTTAATGGTAGTAGGAATCTATAATAATAAATTTAGCATGCTATCGTTTAAGTATATCGCCCATACATCCTTAATTTGTCTCATAATAATAGTAGCAAAAGAAAATAAATATAAAATGCCACATTTAAAAAAACTAGACTAAATTAAATTAAAAATATTATTCCTACTTTTTATTTTCAATGTTCAGATAGTTTTTGGATTTTTTAATCGTTTCGTTACTGCATTTTAATCTTGTAGATAGGTTGATCTTACACTCTGGTTTCCCTTCAAATCGTGGCTCTTCTGCTAAGCTAAGAGGAATATGTTTAAGTTTTTCAAGACTTTCCCATAATCTTTATGTTTACGTCGGCAATTTTGTTTTTCAAAGAATAAACTTAAATTAGCATAAAATTCACCTTGACAATTATTTTTAGAAGTACGTTTCGAAATTCTTGACATATATTGACATACACTTAAATTGTTTTTGCAGCTAACATAATTGCATCCTTCTCCAACTCTTCGTTTTTCTTTTGATGCACCAAGAACTGGACAATCGCATCTCGATCCGTGCTTGAAACCTCTCCTTTTTTCATCTTATTTTTACAGTGGGTTGATATTCATCTTAATATAAAACAATTGATTTCGATTAGCGGATGAAATTAGAAAAATAGTTATAATTCATAATAATTGGATAAATCTAGAAATTGAAAGATGTGTCAAAACGAATGATAGATGTAATGAAACATTGATTTTGACTGAAGGCTTCGCTATTTTGCGCTACGACGTAACTTACAGCTGCACTCGTGAATAATTCTTGCTTAAATATTCAATTGCTACTATTATTATGGGACAGAGACAGTACTTTATACAGCTCGCATCGTTGATATAATAACCTTTATGCGATTTTTTAAAAACTACTTAGATGTAACTAAATGCCAGTCTAAACGTCGCCGAACGATTTAGTCTAGTCAAATTAACTTTTTCCATAACATTAAGATGGTATGAGTCCTTAAATAAAAACAATGACAAAACATTCGTATCAGTTATTAGACATTATACTATTACATCATCCAAAATAGAAATTTTGCTAGGCTGTGAAAAAAGTTATTACATTTTAAATTTTTACGTTGAATGGTAATTTTCAAATAAAAACAATTAGACAGCATTAAAATCTTAATAACTATTAAATATTATAGTAATAAAAGAGAAAGTATATATTTATTTATTTTCTTTCATGTTTAGTTCATTTGGTTTACTTTGTCTATTGTGTACCCGAGATGATTGAGGTAGGTTGGATGTTTGTATGTTCGTACGTAGAGGATTGTAAGGTCAATGGATGATGAAGAGTGAGGTGGAGCGTTGACGTATGAATGTATGAAAGTATAAAGGAATGAATGAAAAAGTTTTATTAAAGATGTAAACCTAGCCCGATTCTGCGACCAATAAAGCTAAAATTACAACAAATACCACTATTACATTAATGAAATACTGAAATTTTAGACTTGTACGACTCTTAAAAAAATATATATCTTGACTTTTTATGTTGAACTGCATAATTTTGATTCTATATTATGAAAAGATATAAATGCAACAATGAGAGGATTCTTTAATTTTGTATAATCATTACTACAAGGTTTAAGAACATTTTAAAATTAAAATAAAAACAACTTCGATGATATTATTTAAGACGTTCAATAAGGTCAAAATTAAAAATTTTGTAGAAAGTTGCAAGTCAAGTAAAATCAAATCAGAAATCATTTGCAAAACAATCTTAACAAGTGCCAAAACCACATATGAGAATATTAAAGATCACACATTAAAAATTCCTAGTGACTTAAAAAAACGAATTTATAAACTTTAATTCATTATCTTTGTAAATATCATTTTTTCTAAAAATTTATCATATTTATTATATTCAAATATTGGACATAGCTTTTTATTACATTTCTTCAAATTCAACAAAGATTATGCGACTCATATTACCTTCAGAGGTACTTACAAATATTATAATATTGCTGCAGGATCCTATAAGGTTTATTATTTCCAAAAATTTCTAATAAATGCAGCACAAAAGTTTTCACCTGTAATTTTCCTTCAGTTTGCTTTTTGTACATAGCAAAAACCGTATATAAAAAAAAAAGTATTAAAAATAGTTTAAAGCAAGGTCTGCTGCAACATCGTAGAAACCATTTGCTATTGATTATCTAAATATGATTTTCAAGCTAATTTAACTTGAATAATTCGCGACTATTTCGACCAGCGCAAGATCAATGGCCTCTATTTTAGAATGAAAAGTCGGCTATGATTGACTAAAAAAACCACATGTACTAATTTTATGTCAGTATTTTAATTATCAATACTATCTCATATCGAATATCCACCCTACAAATCTACTCTTAACAGTGATATGTTTCTCTATTCTTACTTGTTGCAAAATGAATCATGACCTCAAAACGCCGGTCTTGGCAAATTATGTTTTACACGATTTTACTTGCGCAATGTCAAACTATTACTCGATTCAATAATCAATCTGTCTCGTGAACAATAACGATCACATTTGTGGACATTATTAACACGAAATCCAATAAAAATCGAACCGACATTCAAGGATTCTCACTGACATTCGTTACATTCCGGAAGGATCCACTGGACTGACATTCGAAATTATTATAGTTAGTTAGTTACACAGTTTATTGTAAAAATACAAAAGGCTCCTGAACACAGTTCGTCTAGCCTAGTTCTCTCTCTTACAATCTACTAAATATTGAAGGTAAGAAGTTATTATATATTAATTCGAAATTCATTTACAATTTTACATGTATAAAGTTACGATTATCGAATTATTATTGGATGTTGATTGATGATTAGAATTTTTATTGGTGCTCGCTTTAACATGCGAGAGAATAGCCAATGGAATTTAGAGAAGGTTGAAGTCTATATTTACATTGGCTACTGTAACCCCTTCCTCGACGCATCGAAATAAAACATGGATATTGATTTCTTTCGTCGATCGGACAACAAAAACATAACCTACAGCAAATGGCGTCCGTTTCAGCCAAGTTATTCCCCTCGGCTGTTTAATCACCCCCTGCACTGCCAGTGTTTTTAGCTTAGTTTTAACGATATCCCGACATGGACGAAGTTTTAGACGAATCGATCGTAAAAACGAAATATGAATCGAGTAAAATGCCTGGCTACATAGACGACTTCCCAGTAAATACACGCCTATATTTTATATGATTTAAGTTACAAATAGAGGTTACGTCCATATTTTTATGAATCTGAAATACCCATACATGTCTTTTATTTAAATCGATTGTAACTTCGCCAGAAAGATTTCCATATTTTATCATTATTGTTAAATCCTTTCAGGCTGGGGTTGGTCACTTCCAACTGGTCGCTGCCATATGCACAGGCTTGAGTCTCGCCGCAGACACTGTCGAATTTTTTGTTGTACCATACATTCTGCCAAGTGCAGAAGTCGAACTATGCATCGAGGATAATGAGAAAGGATGGCTCAGTCAGTTTCATTTACCTCCGTCTCTTCTATGTCGCATTTACTGACAAATATTATACTCATGATTATTTTCTAGGCAACATTACTTTAATGGGTCTAGCATTAGGTGGATTATTCTGGGGTGGCTTAGGAGATAGGATTGGTAGACGTAGATCTCTATTATCTGCAATGTCTGTTCATGCTCTGTTCAGTGGCGTTGCCACCTTCATGCCAACGTATGGCACGTTCATGTGTGCTAGATTTTGTTCTGCAATTGGGTAAGACATCTTTTACTTGGCTTTTGATTACACAAGTTTTTTGCAACATGCATTATATGATCTTTATAGATTCTAAAAAAGAATTCAAAAGCAGAAATGCAGTATCACTGTTTCCAAGAAATAACAGAGAATTTTTGGGGAACAATATGTGATAGAGCAATTTTGCTTCTGAATTTGCTTTGGCTTGAGAAACTCTATATTGTCTCTCAGTTTTAGACAATCAGACTTGGTCAGCGTTTTATGTGTGGAGACAAGAAAATTTTACATAAACATAAGCTTGTAAACGTTTCATTAAAAAGTAATACTTGCTGATCCAATAAAAATTTTTGTATATCTAATTGCACGTTTGCTATCTTTTGAATGATCTAGTTTGTTACTCTTCGAATTTCATTAATTTATTTATTTAGTTCTACTCGAGTAAATGCCTCATGAATTCGTTGTGTCATGCCTTAACTAATTCCTGCTTGATATGCAACACTTTCATTGTTCTTTGAGCTCTCATATTTATTCTATAATTTTGTTTAAAACATTTGTAGACATTTATGTACTGGTTTGTTCGGAAAGTTCGTGCGGATATTTATAAAAAATTTAATGGTGGCGAATGTAAATTTTGATATACATTTATTAATTTATTAAATTATATGCGTGCTATTTTGTCTTTCTTCATCTCTCGTGCACCTTTCAGAGTGCATCCCAGAAAATAGTGTAAAATAGACGTTTATGCCATTCAATTTTACGTACTTACTTCTTGAAGAATCAAGACAAAATTTGTTTTGGTGTCTAGTTTAAGGTACATTGGATGGTGTCTTGGTCCTTGTTCTATTCAGAACAATCACTCTTTGAAATAAAAGTATTTAAAGTCCAAAACGTATTAATGACGATATTTGCTGGACTGTGCGACGCCTACTTTATTAAATATCGTCATAATCTTAATGAATAATGACTTTTTCTAAAGATGCCTAAAGAATCATGTTTTAAAACAAATAAACATGTCATTTCTTTTCGATTACTCTGATGTACTTAGTCCTACCCTAATCCGTTTACTAAAAATCAGCACGAGCTTTCTGAACAACTTAATATATAACATCCATTTTTTATTTCTATTCATACAACATTTTGATGACCTCTGATCGTTTAAAAATGACATATCCAACATAAGAATTACGTAGCTAATGGATATCGCAAAAAATGAAAGAAGTTTTTTAATTGGACTAGTTATTAACACGAAATAAATTGAATATTTTATCTCACTACAGAGTAGGAGGATCCATGCCATTAGCATATGCATATCTGGCAGAATGTTGCCCGAGATTAAGCAGAAGTAGGTGGATAGGGTTGTTGGTAGCAGCAGGGGCACTAGGCGGTGTTTATGCGGCCCTCCTCGCCTGGGCAGTGGTTCCTACGACCGGCGAAATGGTGGTTCTTGAGAACAAGGAACACTTTAGTGCTTGGCACCGCTTCCTTTTGTTCTGTTGGTTGCCCGCATTATGCTCTACTGTTGGACTAATTTTTCTACCAGAGAGTCCGAGATATTTGATAGAAGCTGGCAGAGACGTCGAAGCCATGATGGTATACCAGGTATCTCTTCTAACGTGTATGTCTTCAATTACATGTACCGTTCGGTCGACGTCAAAATTGATATTTTCCTTTCAGAGAATATACAAGAAAAACAATGCACGTAAGGGCGCAACAGGTGCACAGTATCAACTTTCTGAATTAGAGCTTCCAACTAAGAGGCCTCGCGGCTTGGCACCTCCGTCTCCTACTAATCACACTAGCGTCTTGGCCGATATTATTTATTCCATTGAAATGGTAAATCGCTGAAATTACTAGATGAATTTGTAATCTCGTAAATCAGTTTAATTGAATTTCGATTTTTAATTTTCAGTTTTGGAATTCCTTCTTGGAATTATTCGTATCCCCTCATTTACGGGTCACGATAGTGCTTGTAATTATTTGGTCAACTGTGTCGTTCGGGTACGTATTTCAGTTGTACAGCCCCGGGGGAGGCTGTAGCAACTCTTATAAAACAACAGAGTTTCTGTTCCTCGCAACAAAAGTGATGATACGCTGTAAACTCGGTAACGTACTGACGTACAGTGCTCTTCGCTTGAATAGCCTCTGACAAAAGATATGTGTATACAAACTTATGTTAAAGGATGGAAGTTCATTGAAAATTCTTGCTTACCAGTTAGATCTGTCGCATTATGAATTAATAGGTGACACTGGAGAATATTAAGTTGTGTATTGAATTCCCGCGTATTTTTATTTTATCTTTTTTTCGCAATTTTGTGTTTTATTAATTGTAGTTATAGCGTGTTGTCATAACTGAATATTGTTAAGTGTGTAGGGGACAACAATAATTCCTCTGNAAATTCCCGCGTATTTTTATTTTATCTTTTTTTCGCAATTTTGTGTTTTATTAATTGTAGTTATAGCGTGTCGTCATAACTGAATATTGTTAAGTGTGTAGGGGACAACAATAATTCCTCTGTTTTACGACAGTTGCAATATCTTCCCTTCGATTATACTTGATAACTTAATGTCTGTTATAACGCTGTTGTCTTACATTAGACTCTACGGCCTTATGGTTTGGTGCCCCGAGTACCTCAAACTTCTACGTGCTACAGAATACAAAGCTCACACTAGCCACATATGCGATCGAGAATACAAAGGTGACACTTTCAATGGTTCTTTAGAAAATTGTCAATACAAAAATACGACTTTCCTCAATTGCAAGTAAGTAGAAATAAAGGAAAATCGATACGTGACAATGAAACAATACTAAACTGTGTTTTTGATTTCAGATTCACGAAAATGGTATTCAGTCACGTTGATTTCGATAACTGCACTTTCCATTCGGTGGAATTTAGTAATATTAAATCAAGTAAAACTCACTTCACGGACAGCACTATCGTACACTCAAAGTGAGTATTCAATAGTAACTTGACGACTTTCGGTAAACGACTTAAATCTTCATTAACGATTGAATCATTAATTTAAGAAACGTTTAATTAAAATCAGATCTTCATTCCTTAATGAATCAGATTTAATTTAAAAATTAGAGTTCAATTTTTAATTAGAAGAAAACTCAATTAACGATTGAACGTTCAAGAAAAGTTTAACTAAGATTACATTTCTGTCCTTCATTTAAATTACAAATATAATTTCAAATCATAATTTTAAAAATTCATCAATTAACAATTTGAACTTAATATCTAAATACATGAAACTCAGTTAAAAAACGAAAATCTAGAATCTCGAAATTAAGTAGTACACTGTGTGTGTGTGTGTGTGTGTGTGTGTGGATGTTCACGTATTTATAGGAATTTTCATAAATTTTTAAAGAAACAGTATGCAGTAATATATACAAAGTAAAATACAATTTGCAGCGAGCCACATTGAATTTGGCAATGTATTATAAAGCAAGGAGATGGCAGAGCAATAAACATAAAATATTTCTAGTGTAAGCCTACTGGTTAAATATTGTTTTGGGTGTAGGAAAGGTTTTTAATTTCAAATATAATAAATATAAATATAATATACAATACAAATATAATAAAATATAATTTCAATTTTAAGATCCATAAGGATTTCGGTTTTGACTTTTGCATCCCTATTGGGAAGCAATAAAGTCACTTTACAAACAAAATACAATTTATAATATTCAAAGTATAAAACAAATGCTCTTATGCATTTCTTTTTTACATTCAATGAACAGAAATTTGCACAAATACTCATTAATGTCTACTTAAATTTAAAATTGAACTACTTATTTGCAGTTATGATCTCGTCACGTTTACCTTTTTCTAGATTCGTGGATACTGATTTATCCGCGCAAGTCTTTACCAATTGCAAACTGGAGAACAACACGGAGTTGAGTATAAGCGGCCCGTGCCCGACCCTCGATTTGGATTATAACATTTACATAGAGGAAGCATTGCACGGTCATCTAGTTGCTCAATTGGCCTTCGTGCCCGCCGCTGCATTAGCCGGTCTAGCGCTCACGGTACTTCAGCGACCAAAAGTGATCGGTATCTCGTTGTTCCTCTCGTCAATAGGTGCAATATGTTTGATCCTCGTGGGCACGAACAGCTCGGCAGTGCTTGGATTCGAAGGTAGTTTCGCAGCGATATTCGCCATCGCTTGGACTTCGCTCACAGTCGTCACTATCGAAAGCTTCCCTACTCATTTAAGGTGAATATTTCTTTTAACGTTCTTAATACTGACCACTGTGACACGTGAAACTATCCACAGTTTTTGTGTACATGTAATGCACTTTAAAATTATTTCTTACATTTGAGTACAATTTAGCGTTGCACTGGAATTAAACCTTGGAAGCAGCTTAAATTATAACTTTAACACTATGACAATATTAATTTCCTTTTCTATTTATTACTTTTAGAAGAAAACCGGTCATTTGACCGGCGGGTTTAGTGTTAATTCTAGAAGTGTGCGAGAAGCGAAAATGATTGAGTCGGGTCAAGAAGAGATTAAGTTAGGAAGAGATGGGATCAAACTTTCATTTAAAAGAAAAATCATTGTCTTATAGTAATTTATTATTAAGTAATCATCTTCTAGACCTTGGCATTACCTGAAAATTTTAAATAAAATATAATTATTCCCTTGCAAATATTTTCAAGAATCCAAAGAAAAATTCGACACCAACAGTTCTAGATCCTCGCACACTTCTACTTGATTCGTATTGAAGTACGAGATATTCAAGCGGTTGTTTAATTGATCGTTACAGGTGTACCAGTTTCGGGTTTATAGCGGCCGTTGTAAGGATATGTGGTTTAATAGGGACTACAACTTACAAAACCTTAGTCGGTGCGCCGTTAGTCGCGCCAGCATTGTTAACAGCGTTACCATTGTTAATAGCCAGTGTGGCGACGTTTAAATTGCCGCACACGCATACGGTTTTCTTGTAAAGAATATCGTGAGCCAGTGGAGGAACCGTTATCGGATGAGATAAAAAAAAGACCATTTTAATCTATATTTTAAAGGGGAATCAATCATGAGCTACGGTGGATGATTTTACTCGATATTTTCGATTGTTACACTGGGAAATGTCACGACCGATTTGGAAATTCTTAACGACGGATTTCTACGATAGGAGAAATGAACGAGGCGTTTTTGGACAAGAGCGAATCGTTGAATATTTGCGACTGAACTAGAAATAATTTAATTCGATGGAAGTGCGACCTTCGTACAAAACAAAAGTGACATATCCTAAACTAGGAACGATAAATAAGTGGTCTGCGTAAATAAAAATTCGGATAATTCCAAACGCACAGAGGGTGTGTGTGCGCCGTGATAACGCTGCAGCATGGATCTTCTTATAAGACTTTGATACACATGTTTTATGCGACGAAGAGGTCACTGTTGTAACGAGAGTAATCTGACGCAAAACAAAAAGACAAGGTAAGTGCGAACGTTCGCGCATCGCGCTACGCGAGGCTTACGGTTCATCCAATTATGCGATGCAACTCTCGACAGAAGTGTCATAAAAAGTGCACACGCTGTTTGTAAAGCTGTATTTTACTAGGGGCTATAGCCGCGAAACGTGTCAATTTTAGTGGACGTTTTTAAAAGAAGGGGGATGCTTCAAAAATTGTCACCTATAACGATAGACGCCACGCATAATAGGAAATATCAAGGGACGACCGTCGACAACTTTTGCTTACTGAAAAAACGCATTTCAATATACTGAATAGAAAAACAAACGGAGTGTTACTCATAACTAATAGTGTATAGATGTTTCTTCTGTTCTCAAACTAGATTAGAGCAATAATTATGCATGATACCAAAATTACTAAGTTATAATAAGCTGTAACCGATTGATGACAAAGTTTTCCAAGGACAGTAAATTTTTATATTTACAAATCGCTACATACGCTTTCGCCATTTGAAAAAATTCAATATCTATGTATACATATACGCTATGTGTATAGTGAGAGGATATATAGTGAACCTTGGATCGAGTAATTGAAGGAGCAGTTATTTCTAAGCTGAACGGAAAATGAGATCCGGCGAAGACACGCATATGTAATGTTCGCTTCTTAACAATCTACGCATTATCTAAACTGGATTATCTGGATCTAATTAAAAAGAGGGCAACAAATGCTGCCGCGTGAATCTTAAACATATGAAAAATCGAAGACTTCAAATGAAACGAGATAGAAACAGAAGCTTTAGCTTCGTTCACGTAAATCCGAGAGATTATCGCCTCTAGTCAACTTTTAACTCGTTTTTAGGCTTACAGGATGCGAACGAAAAAGTTGGAAAAAATATTCGAATACACAGTAGACGACGTTATTTTCTACGAAGGGGAACGTGTACAGCGGGGTTTTAATTGTATAAAATTGAAAAAGACGGTTAATTAAATTTTACGAAAATTTTACTAGAATTTTACCTGTCATCGCGGGAACGGAATCGCGACGACATGCCAAAGTTGTATGAAAATAAAAATTAGTTCCTCGACAACGGATGACTATTTTTAGGCAATAAGGGCATAAAATAAGTTTTATCATCACGATTATTGGTGTACGTCATTCTTATTGAAACTTAAAGCCGTAGGAATAAGTATTTAAGGAAGTTTTAGTGAGACAATGAAGAAACTGTCGGCAAACTTAATCGTGTAAAACTCTCATAGACTTACATATTAGGCTGAGAGTGAATTTGAAGCCTATATTACACCAGCTAGACGTTTATATCTCTGTCTAATTATCAATATAATATTTACGTTACGATGGAAGTTCTAAATACTTAATACGTAAATATTAGATTGATAATTAGGAAGAGATGCAGTTATTTGATATAGACTTCAACTTCTCTGACGCGCAGGTATGTAAATTTATGAAAAATCTACGTCCCGTCATGGTTAGTGAACTTTTTCATATCAAGTTGTTGGCGTTTGATTTAAATATACAAGAAAAATGATATCAATGTTGTGCATCAAATGCTACTAGCGTCCTTTTTAGAACAAGTAGAATGACTCGAGATTGTCTCATTAACCGCACAATGTGTCTTCTTTATTACTGCTTGTATAATTTGATTGATCCTCATGTCTAATCAATTTTTCGTACTCGAATAGACTTGCAAGTCCGGCGGTGAACAAATGGGGTACAATAATTTCCTAATGTAGACTTGCTATAATTGAAGTTAAACTTTGATTTGATTACTCGGATTCGAGAGGCTGTATAATATCGAGGCCAATGGATTTTTATTTGACGAAAACCGTGCTGTCACAGGCACCGAAATGAAACTCCATCGTCGCCTGTAGATAATATATTTTAACCAACATATCACTTATCAGCGAGCACTTTAGATTCGTAGGCTTTAATTAGACTAAATGTATTTAGAGATACGTTAAGAGGTGATATATTCCAAGTCAGCGAAATAGCGGCGTGCGTGTACAGGGAAATGATGATTGAAATAAGTTTTCATAACGAGATATAGTTGACGATCCGTTTTTACTTTAACGACGAATGTTTTGTACACGTTACGATTATCAGCCGATTGAATTGCTACAGATTGTTTCTAAAATACTCGTGTGATCCGTGCAATGATACATACATGTTTATATATTTTAATGTACGTCATTTTTATTTTGCGAGAAAACTTCTCCATCTTCGAACGAAAGAAGAACATTGCTCAGATTATTGAACGTTAGCTATTCATCGTCAGACAAGTAATTTTATTAATACAGAATTTTTATCTGAATAGAAATTCGAATGGAAGAACTTTTATCTAATTAATTAGATCAAATTATAACGCAATGTAGCAACAGATGAAATCTTGTTACTCTCCCATTAGGTAAGAGTTCTTTAATTGTTACATTGTTTTTTTCTTAATGTCTCAATAATTATACAGATTTTATTTTAAACTTGTATTTGTTTTAGTAACGTTTATTGGAAGGGAGTGTTATTTATTTTGAGACTGAAGAATCAGTTGATAATCGCCGTAATTTTCATTTTCTTTATATAGAGACTGTTTCTTCACATTTAACTGCGTAATATTTAATTAGTTAAGACGGAATTGTACTGTCAAGTATGCTAAGGAGGGGGTGGCGAATCCTTTAGAGCTTTGTATTCTGTTTGCACTTTATACCGAACAATCTTCATGATAGTTTAAGCAGTTGAGTTCGTTTCAGAGTAAAATTCCAACTCCTATAGTTTCACGTGGAAATAAATAAGAATACACTTCATCCTGCCAAGCTGCAGATACAATATTTTTCATATGTACAATATGCTAAAATTATGATGTATGCTGGAAGAAAGCGTTAATAACGAGTATATTTCTGTTTTGCACAGCTCTGTCTCTGTAATTGATTCGAAGCTATATTACTACGAACGGTCAGTAATATTAAACAAACTGTGCAACCAGTACTTAAAAAATAAAGATCACGATACTGTTTGCTGTTACAGTGGCTCGTTAATAAACGTTGATTTCAGAAATTAGTGAGAATATTGCGGTTTACCTAGGATATATTCAGTCGATTTAATAGAGACTATTAATCGTAAGATAGATACGCAGAGAACTGAAATCGTTTTCTCTCTCGACGAGTGTTTGATTGATCACGACGAAACTGAGACTATTTACTTTTTGTTACGTGAAAAAGCCAGCTCTTTCCTTTCTCGATTTTTTATACATGGGAAACGTGAATCTTTCGATTGCTATTTAAAATTTTTTAACGTGAAATACCTTTTTTTCGAGGGACCCAAAAGAAAATTAGAATGACTCGGTCATGCTTCGTACAAGATTCGTATACCTACGCAAATAAACAAGATTAATCGATTCATTTGTATTACAGCAATACGTACATAAATGAAAATTGTTGGAACGATCGCAATTATAGTTTTAGGTATAAATATACATACATACATACATACATACATATATATATTTATCTTGCAATACTTTTAGAGCACTCGTTTTACGATAAAGAAAGGAATTTGTATATAATTTTTAAAAAAAATAAATAATCTACAAGCTCTTGCAAATTTTATGGCAATATGTAGTGAACTATTCGTAATATTAAATGATATGTAATTATCATTGTTATATTAGTGTCAGAATTATCGTACTGAATGAATCAATTCAATTGAATTTCACCTCTCGAAGACCCACAGGACTCGACGAGTCCTTCAGTGTTTTAAATACGTTTTGGTTTATATAATATCGACGAACGTAGACACGTCTAGAGTTACTTCAAGTAAATATTCGACTCGCAAGCTGTTCGACAAATCGAATTAGGCAATCCACGTAGAAACAGTATGTACTTTTATTCCACTGTAATTCTGCCATAAGGGACGAGAAGCTCTCGAGAGTAGTCGAACGAGGTGAACTCCAAATTCGTGATATACAATACATATGTACTCCTCTGTATTCTCTCGCTCAGTTTTTTAAGTTAGTAAAAAATTTACTTGAACCAAACTACTATGAATGGACTGCGGATTTTTATGCAAAATAAAAGTAGTAGGATGTAATTTTTATATATGATATTTAGTAAGAGTGTAATTTAATCCTTTAAGTATTATGCTATCTATTTTTCTATTTATATTTAATGTGTACTAATTGTACAGTTTTTTAAATACTCAATTTTGCTATAAATGCATAAAATTCGCAGTCTAACTATAAATCTGTTATATCCCTCACGTATCCTAGAATTTTATTCAGAGTTGAAATGACTATGAGATTTAAATGTTCCATAGATTGCATGCAGGATGAGGCAGATAGTTCGATTTTTCTAAAATAACAGTTTTTATAAAAGGGTTGTAAATAATACTTGCATATGAATGGGTACATAATAAGTAATTCATAACATGACTAATTTGCCATTTCTAAATATTTGGAGAACATAAGAAGGTAAAGTTTACTTATTAAATGTAATCATATATTTTTTACTACAGAATTTGACTCAGCTTGTCATTCTTTACAAAAATGTATTAGCTTGTTGTATCGAAAGACTGTGAACTCACAAGATATATTGATTTGAATTATTATTGGAGTGACATAATTGACATTGCTATAACTTCCACAACAATTATTTGAACAAAAATTGCTGAAGAATTCTACGTAGCTTAAAATAGAGAAATTAACAACTTCCTGATCTGTAGTTCTTATTTCTATTGTTTTAAATTTCAAGGTATTTTTTAAACGGAAATCAAATTTTTTCTTTATGGCGAGAGTTATGGACAATGACTCAATAAAAAATAATTCAATGATTGGCATTAAAGTAATTACAGTAATATTATTAGTTAACGTACAAAAAACTGATACTTCACCAGATATATTAATTTGGATTATTATTGGAGTGACATAACTGAAATTGTTATAACTTCCAGAGCAATTATTCGAGCAAAAATTGTTGAAGAATTCAACGTAGCTTGAAATAAGCAAAATAATAACTTCCTGATCTCTACTTATTATTTCTATTTTACAAAATTTCAATATATTTTTTTAATTGAAATCAATCTAAACTTGCAACACAATACCGCAAAAGTACTTACACCATTCTATCAACTACTGTTCTTAATAGGATATAAAGCTATAGAATCAAAAAGCTGACGTGCGCTAATTAATAAAAGTATTGCGATAGAAATGGGCAAAAGTACACGCTCATATTCTATAGAAAACAGTCTCTCTGTAGAACATACATATACACTATAGACAGGGTGTCACAGAAAAATTGTGTTAGTGTTTCTAAACAACAATTGAAATTAGTTTGCTTTTTTCCTTTTTAATGTCCTTCAATCCTTAACATTGATCGTTAAAATCGTTCGGACACCGCTTCGGACAAATTTTGAAACAAGATTCTTATATTCGAGTAAACACACAAGTAAAATGAACAAAATAAGGCTAAATACTAATTTCTATTAAACATTAATTGAAACATTGTACGTACTTGCATAATAATCCTGACTAATTTCCATCGGAAAAACATTTGGCGCGAAGTCGAACCTCTGTCTAGGATTCCGCCATTTTTAACAATAGGTAAGAAGAGAAGTTGTTCACAAAGAAGTCTGTCTTATCGATCGCGAATTTCGATGGGAACGACTTATTCATATATACACAGAGAGATCGATATCGATGAAACGTCAATTTTCCCGCAAATTTCCCATGTCCGCGTGCAGAAGTTAAAAATAGCGAAAGAAAATTCATTCTACGTCAAGTATTTCCACGATCCCTATGCTAAATGCATAGTCCAATTACCGCACGGTATTTCCCGACCATAAAATTACGAGTCGCATAAATATAACGAATTATTAACACACCGAACGTAGACAGTTTTTATTAACATCGAAGACGCGGACACCTAAAACAAGTGTCGTGTGTACTTGCCACGTTTCGGACGTTCTCACCTACGATTGACCTTGAGCTTGACCTTGGGCGTGCCCTCGACGTGGAAAGCGACAGAGAGAAGGATGTTCGGGTCGAACGAGCCCTGACCTAACCTATTCTAGGCTATGTCTCCGTCTTCCGCGTACAGACAAAGCCTAGGAGAGGCTAAACCAAGTTACTCTGCTCCGTGCTCAGGTATCCATCATTCCGGCTCCCCTGTTTTTTCTCCTCGTTAACGTTAAACAACATCTTTCTTTTCCGGTCACTTTCTTGTTTCATTATCCCTCCGGACACGAGTTGTGTTATTGAGACGAGTGTAAGAATGCAATCGTGACGGGGAAAAAAGTCATTGGTATACGCAGTTCCGTCGAAGGAGCTCGTTTTTACAGCCGTGGTCCGGACAGCACAAAGAAAGCGTGTCACGCCTAAAAATACGCGAAGCACGCAGATAGATGTGAAAAGGTCGGCCCCGGGAGGGAACAAGAGAGGAAAGAGAAAGAGCGAGTGAGAGAGAGAGAGAGAGAGAGAGAGAGATGGAGATGGAGAGGGACCGAGAAAAAGGCGAAGGAATTGCACAAGAGCAACGATTTGGTATTCAAATCGGCAGCGTGTTCCCGCCTCTCTTGCGGCCACACGAGTCTTCCTCCTCTTTCGCAGCATAGACCTTCTTCGTTTAAATATTTTCTCTTCTTGTTCCTCATCCGCCTACTCCTACTACCTCCTCTCGGACCCCTCCTCCTCCTCCGGCCCGGAGCTCTTCACCTCGTTCCCTCTTCCACCTCTTAACGTCGAATCTTTTCTCACTTGCCGCACTTTTTATCCGATCACTCTTGCATTACTTTGCATATTATTATCAATCTCGTCTCGTTTCCAACATTCTATTACGCAGCGCTATGAGACCAAAGTCTCCACTTTTGTCTCTCGCTTGAAAAATAGACGAGCGTCGGCCAAAATCTGATTCCCATTGATATTAATTCACCGAGCCGACCGCGTACGTTCGCACTGATATCGAATTACTGTTTCACTTGCAGGGAGAAACTTGAACGCCGCCGACCGGCAGAGCCGCGGAGACTTCAACGACCGCACGTGCTATATTCGACTGGCGCGGTTACATAAACTCGGAACCGACGAGAGAGTGCTTCGCCGTGCTTCGCCGTACTTCGCGTTTCCGAGTGCTTCACTTTCTCCCCCAGCGTGAAATGAAGTTGTTCCGATCGCCGGGTTTGGTGGAAACGAAAGGGACCTCGTCACGGCCGTAGGCAGCGAGCCCGCCGAGCAGATCGCTGGGCGTTCGCCGAAGGGAAATCACGGCTGTTTACCTGGGGACCACCGCGGACTTCGTGTCACTCGAATCACGGCGTAATAACGTTTCGAGATTCGTTCGCCCGCGGGTTTCCTCGCGTGTCATCGCGCGTCGCACTGGTACCAGCCGAGTCACGTATAAAGGAAGCGGAGCCGCGCGGCCGATTGTAATAAGAACCCGGGGGACGGGCGAGGCAGTGAAAACTCGCGTGCGCCCCTCGGTAAGGTAATAACCCAGGGAAACTCCGGTAACGACGAACACGATGATACGTATACGTGGCACACCGGAGATTGGCCGACGTCGGCGGCGGCGGC
>SMSR01008440.1:0-18669 GCA_019453355.1 Ceratina japonica
TGAACAAGTTTTTATTTCTTGATTAGCATTATTTTTAATCCATTTACTACTATTGTTAATGGGTTAATATTATTTGGTTTAATCAAGTATTGCTCAATTGTATTATTTGCTTAGAGTTTTCATTCTGTTTACGCTTTCTAGCTGAAGCGCAGAATTAGGATTAAGCACGCATCCTACATCGCGAAACATCGCCGGTCGGTTGATTTTATTGCGATTGCGATTACGCTAAACGTGGTATTGCACACGTAAGGATTTAATTTGCAATCGAGCCGGCACGCAACGCGCTCGTTTCATTTCTAATCGGTTCCAAAGCACCGGCACTAACGAGAGAAACGTCTACATCTCTGATACATGAAATAAAAGGATGACTTAATTGCAAAATGATTTCATTTCGACATCGAACTGTGTCATTCGTGTCAATGTACGTACCTGATGCAATTAATGAGGAATAATGATAAAAAAATGCTCTGTTATGGCTTATGGTAAATTGTGTAAAACACGAATGCAACGCAGGGTATTATGCGCTATCAGATTGAAATTGATTTTCTTCTTCGCTTCGGATAGCTTCACGTGTTTCACGAACCATTTAACGGGAAAATTCAACGCGATTCGAAAAACAAGGGACGCTTTTTCACGCACGCTTTCATCCTTGTTGCACGCCGTTAAATTAATACTGAATTCTTGAGGCTGTTTAGCATAACCGAGCCCCGAATAACGGACAATGGCCTTTGTAGAAAACGACCGCGGCTCTTGCAATTCAGATTTTCTCTCTCGTTTTCTTGCCATTCAAATTCAACACACTTTTTCTTGTTTCCTTGACAAGAATTTCCTCCCTTATACTTTGCCAAACCCATTTCGCTACTCTCCGTCCTCCTGAACTTTGTCTTTTAAAAATGTATATACCACTTCGTATATAAATGCCCACGCGTTGAAAAGGCACTTTTCCTAATTTTTATTTAAATGCCCTCCAACTTTTTAACATGCCGAGGTGGCGTTTGTTTAGAGTTTAGAGACAAGAATCCTGTGGGAAGTAGTTCTCGGATGGGAGAAACACATTCACATCATACCAGATAACGTGTAACATAAGATAATTATTACGTAGGCACGTGACATTCAGCTGCGAACGCGACCGCATTGTTGATCCAACTGTATAGTTACATTCGTTGCACACACCTCGCGTTGCATAATCCAGGAGCCGGTACAAATAGAAATTCAATGATCTAGGGTTGCAGGAACGCGAATCGTTAAAAAAGAATGTATGTAATTTTCTTTTATTTTCTTTGAATAGCAACCAGCGAGACAGGAAATAGAACAGAGGGTCGGAGTCTCCTGCGTGTCCGGTGGCCCTGTATTTTGCAGGGTGAGCCTTGATAGAGGCGGATATGTGCCCGGAGAGACTATCGGCATTTCAGCCACTGTCAGCAATCGGAGCAAAGTATGTATCGTATTTCGATCCCGAAAAAATGTATACCTTAGATCAGCTTAATATGATACTTTCGAAAGGTGAACATTCTCTCAATTCAATTCATTAGCACAGAAACTTGTCTTACAGGAATTTAGGAAGCTAATAAGATACAAGAATTTAATAATTCACTTCTGTATTTAAAAATTATTTCTTTTTATGTTCATTTAATGTTAAGAGACTATACCAGTGTGAATTTTTTTGGAAAAAGTATTCCATAGAATGTTTTTAAACTTCAGGGATTTTTAACAAGTTTTAACTATCAATTTCTTCACGATAAAATGATCTTTTTAGGAGCCTGCTATTCTTAAAGTATTTGAGATTCGAATGAAATTCTTTGAAATTATAATATGATATTCTTGAAGGTATACACTTGTTCTTGACAAGAATTTCGAAGAACGCAAACAAAATTAAAATGATTCAACAGGTGACGATGAAATCGACGAAAGCATCGTTGACTGAGACGATTCAGTACTTGTGCCGTGGCAAAGTGCTCGCTAGCGAGACAAGAGAATTGGCGAGCGTTTCCAGGGGTAAAATCCGCCCTGGCGAAGGCGAGGAATGGTTGAACGAACAGATGTACGTACCACCCCTGCCGCCTACCAATCTCCGCGGCTGCCATCTCATCAACGTCCTTTATCACGTCTACGTGAGTAAAAACGAAAGCCGTTATTACTATAATTACGATTACACGTGACGCACGAGTAAATGCGTCGTTTGCAAGCTTCTTTCATACGATCCCCTTTTTCAATCATGAAAGGACTGTTCTTTGACTTCAAACGTGCTCTGGATTCATGCTTTTAAATTATGTTTGTCTGAGAAATTGAGATCGAGGGGACGTCGTTTATTTAAAAATTTCTACTTTCACGAAACGCATACTTAATTTACCAACTTTCTCGACTTCTGTGTTGTTGTAGAATACAATTCTTCTTTGTTCACAGACATTTTGTCCTAAATGCATATCAATGATCGTAGATGCAATAAATTATTCCAAACCTTTTCTCTTACAGTTGTATTCGATTTTTATACACGCACTTCCAACAATAACTTGCTTATTGCATTACAAAAACCGAAATTACTTTCTTTCCAAACCAATATAGTTGCAATTTTATTAAGCCTTGTTTATTATAATTAGAGTTTTATGAAGTTTTTTACTGTTCTAGTTTGTGATAAGCCCTAAGAGCTTGGATAAAGAGATCAAGCTTCAAATACCAATCGTCCTGGCCACGTACCCTCTAAGACAGGAAGGTGCACCAGCAGGGACCGCGCCTTCTAAAAGAGGCGCGCATTACCCATCAACGTTGCCGATATTTCGGCCTTGGCTCGACGACAAAGCGTTCGAAATACAAGAGTGAAGTTCCAATCAACTTTCACACTCGTGACGGTGGTATTGTAAATTGAAGAAAGTTAATACGCTTATAACAATACTTATACTCGAATTAAACTCACAAGTCAGCTAAACGAGATTCGTTTAGTAAAACGAAGAAATTAAACGTACTTATAAACGAATCGAATTCGTTGATACCTTGTAAATGTTTACGACTAGTTAAAAATATTTATGATACTTTTAATAGTTAAAAAAGTATTGCAAATAATATTTGAAAGGAGGATGAAGAGTGTAAAAATGGTTTTAATTGCTGAAAATAATCTTATCATTAACGAATCATTTTTAAGAGGTAACAATTGTATAAAGATTCTTTTTTATTGTATAAATTAATCAAACATGTTCGTGTATCGAAATGATGGCCATATTTATGTACAGTAAATATGTCTTATTATTAAGAGGAGTATAACATTACAACTATTAAAAAAGAAATAATCATTATGACGATAAATGAAAGCGTTGCAGTAAACTGTTATTCTCATGTTTCCTGTTGTTCCTTTAATTTTTCCAAAACCTTCTCCACCGTGGTACCAGTCACTATCACAACTTTTTGTCGACTTTTTGAACCCTATAAAAAACGATCATTTAAAACAGATTTTAAAACACGAAAATTCTACCATCAAATGGATACGAACTCTGTCTAACGATACGTCGGACTTTCTCATTCCCAATACCGAAGCTAGATATTTTACAAGTTCAGTGTTCGCTTCGCCTTCAACCGGAGGCGCGGAAATCGCGACGCCCACCGCATCCTCAGAAATATCTACAAAGGAATTCGCACCTTTGAACATCTGTTATCCTACGCTTAACGTCGCTTTAAACAAGCATTGTCACCTGTTATATTATTATGCTTTGCACCAGGCTTTGCTTGAATTTTTATGGTAACATTCCCATCTTTATTTACACTCACTGGCCCCTTGGGTCCCTATCAAGGTTCAACCCATTAGGGAGTATGCAAGCATATCTGGTTGCATCAAAATATTATTTAAAATACTGATGACAAATCAAACAGGTATAATGACTTTAAATCTGAAGTAGTACAATCATCTACCCTTGACTCATTCACGACATTATTTGTTTATTTTATATTCCCGCAGGAATACCCCTATTATTTCCCAAAAACAGTAATATTACAATTTCAATTATAAAACCATAATTAAATTAAAATATGATAAGACACGTGGTTTCTATCTAATACCAAACAAGAACAAAAACAATTTTCTTTGCGACCCGTCAATGAAATTATGAAACACGATCTACCCTTATTCGAAGCCCACCATACGTGCAACCAATCACGATCGAGCGTCGCGCAGATAAAGTAAGAAATTAACATATACTTTATTAAGAGCGAGAGAAACTAGTACCTAAAAAAATCAGTGAAGTCGTGCGTACACGCAGTTGTTTCGAGGTCATAATGCGAACCTTCTCTTTAATATTAGACGAATTTTATACGAACGAAATGGATCGGCGAGACTGCGTGTACGTTTGACAACACTTCTCCTTGTAGATGGCGCCTTATGATGTTATATGCCATCACTCGCACGGAAGGTGTTAATAGGTGATCGGATCACGAATCACGATCACGGTGATAAATCTCGATCGTCGCAACCGGAGCCGGTAAGACACGGCCTCGCGCCATAAACTAACCTCGTTCACCGCCGCTTTCGGAGCTTTTCCGCCCTTCTTTGATCCCTGTTTCGGCATACCGCGAGTGTCCGTGAGATATCGCAAAATCCCTTCGCGAACGCGCGTACCAGTGTAGTGCCAATTCATTCGCAATTTAGCGAAACACCCGCGGGATAATTTTTCGCTCGGTTCACTTTTGTTAAATTCGATGTCGTCAATTCTTTAACCTCAACACAACCCCCAGTCGATTGATACCATCTGCGCACGTGTAGCAGTGCTACCAATCGTCGTGCCTAATCGAATTTTACGTTCCCGCGAATTATTCGACTGTTTACAAAATCCAATAACAAATTTCTTGGAGTAATGTTGTGCTTGCGGTAAAATTTAGGTCAGTATGCCCAAAAAATTCGTCGGTGAGAACAGCAAAGCTGTTGCCGCGCGGGCTAGGAAGGCAGCTGCGAAAGAGGCCGAGAGCACGAAGAAAGCACTCGAAGCAGAAGAAAAGGCTTGGCAGGACGATGACCAAAAATTATTAAAAAAGAAACAGAAACAGGTACCAATTCAAATTTATCAAATATTCTCTTATACAGACATGTTACTGTCTCTTTACATCGATTTTACAGGAAGAACTAGAAAAGAAACGACAACAGCAATTAGAGAAGAAAGCTGAAAATAAAGCTCTGCTCGAAAAAGAAATGGCAAATATAAAAGTGGGTGGAAAACAACCTGCGGCTAAGATAACGAGAGCGGAAATTGTTTCTGTGACAGAAAAAAGAAATCAAGTTGCGATGAAGAAGAAAGAGGAAGCACCGCCGCCGATTGAAGAAAATTTAAATAGGCTAACGATTGAGGGTGAAACTGCTCATGGCATAGACGAGGCTTTATCTGTTTTAAGGTGAAGATCGCAAACTTCTTCGCAACACTCTTGACGAATTAAATAATTATGATATTAATATAAACATTATTCCTTTATTTTATAGTACAAAGGAACCAGAAGTTGATTTCCATCCGGAGAAACGCGTAAAGGCCGCATACGCTAGTTTCGAGGAGAGGATGATGCCTATTGTTAAGGAGCAAAACCCTACGCTCAGGTTAAGTCAATTAAAACAAATACTGAAGAAGGAATGGATGAAGTCGTCGGAGAATCCGCTCAATCAAAAGTTGCTCCTGAATCAGTGATCGTTGAAACGGAACCGGGAACCTGAACACGCATAAGACACTATGACTGATTAGACGTGGGAACGCGAGACTCATCAATATGTAATCATGAATCGGGGAAACAGATGTCTGTACACAATTTTATTGTAAACGAATAAGTTATACTCCGGTAGAATACATAAAATAACATTGTATAAAATCATCTTTGGTATAACTTATGCGCTGCTACATAGCCTCTACTTTGTATTTTACACGTCTCATTTACAAACCGGACCTTACCCAGGCTCCGCACGTTCACACACGACGTTCCGTGTATACGTTTTGGCACAGTTACTCAGCAGACTTATAAAACTACATGAACGTCGACGCATCCGGTTAATTCTCTGACTATGCAACACTAGACATGAAAATCGATATAAAAAAAGGATTCTATAAAAATCGGTTACTTCATTACAATCGTATAAAACACTTTATACAAACGAATTTTCACCGTTGATTCGTATATACAAATTACGAAGGCACTCTACAATTTTCTTTCGATCTCCTCACTTTCATTCATCATTCACGTACAAATACCCGTACAGAGAACTTGATTTAAATACGATCTAAGCGCGTCGACTTATTTATTACGTCCCTACCATTTTTTGTTCTTCCACAAGTCTATGAAACAGTGTATCATGTGATTCACCTGCTCCGGGCAGTCGGTCATGGGAGTGTGCCCGGCCGTCGGGATCGCCTCGAGGAAACCTTTCACCATGGTCTAAAAAAATAGATGTCAAACGTGACAATTGCAATCAACAACTGAAGAGATTATTTTAAGATCTGGATGTCTTCTGACGATCTGGCAATACTTTATATTAATAAAACCACTGAGATTATATTCCGAGTGAATTATTACTAAACTACGTACTTTTATGCACGAAATGAGACAATTTATCAATTGATGATTCAAAATTCTATCGATATAATCAAGGTTGTATGAGCCATAAAATCTTTGGTAAGAGTTCAAGCATGTAATAAAAAGCTGTGTCCAATATTCGAAGCAATGAACTTTAAAAAAAATATATAATTGCAGAGGAATAATATTCGACATAAAAATTCAAGATTTAATAACTTCTTTAATAGGCTCGCAAAATTTCTGAAACTTTCTACAGTCTTTCGTTAATATAATATTTAGTAACTGTTAAAATTGCAATACTTCGTCACTGTTTTTACTTGAGGATTCATACAACCTTGAATGTTGCATTAAGGCAACCTTCAACCGTAATGACTTTCGTGCTTGCACATTGCAGATTATGCGCATAACTGTACGCGGTTATTTTACCTGGAAGAAGTTAAGAGAACGTACCCTTTCCATCTGACATTCCTGCACGAGGGACACTTTGTTGTCCCTTAGGCCATGTATGAGAAGCGTCGGCGTACATATCCTTCTATGGAACACGTAGTCCCCTTCCGGCCAGACCATGCCGTCCAAAACGTATTTCATGTGCGAGGGCCATTGTTCCGGCGGCTCGGGACCGCAGTAAGGGTGTTGACGGCCCCTCGCGGAATACAATATGTCCCTGTGAAGGCCGCACATTAAGAAAGGTGCGAGGATAGCTCGTAGAAAGCAGCGACTGGTGCTTTCGGTGCTGGGCGCCGCCAACGGTGTAGGACCACCCCCGGATATCAGGACTAGCTGGTGGATGCTACTTTCGTATTTGCAGGCCAACGCCGCCGCGAAACTGCAACTGCAATTAATAGAGAATGATCTAATAAGAAATGACATAATAATGTGTGAGAATACGTTTATATTTTAGAAGAAAATAGAGAATGCTGGCTCAATTGATAGTTCTAAGTCAGAAATCAAGATTAAATAAACGAGACCTGACGAAAGTTAAAAATGTAGATATTCCGTGTTAGAACAACACGACCGCTCATTGACATTAAACACGAGTGTCCGCATAACTGAGAATTCCGATAACAATCGAGACCATGGATAATCGCGACCTGATCTTATAGTGTCTATTTAATTCTGAGAAAACATCAGATTTTTCCTTGTTTTCCAGTCTGAATCCGAGATAAGAACAAATTGATTATAAGAGATTCTTTATATTAATAAATCTCGATTTGAATTATTCTTCAAAACGTACTTCATCGGTATTTGTACAAATTGCACTGCCTGAAGATAAGATAAAGCCGAGAATAAATTCGCTTACAATGTACTAGCGAGTTCACTTAATAAAATCTTAATAATGAACGAGTCACAGCAGTGCAACACGGCTAAACTCTGGTAGATGTCTTTGAACGGATTTTAATGGCTCGTTAACAGAATCCAGCAATCTCGTTTAATACGCGACGTGCTTTCCGTGCGCGCGTAATTTATACCGCGTGCATTACGCGCCTTAACCCGTGTTCCTCGCGATGCGTGTAGGATATACATATAGGTGTTAATCTTCGGCTATTGAACCGTAAGTACGTGGTTCGTGGACGTGGCCGACGGCCTACATGTCGTGTCGCAATGTTGCGAGGAGAATTAATAGAACTCGTTATTACGGCACCGCGTCTCGTGTAGGTCGCGATTGCCAGCCGAGTGACCGTATTCATTAACGATTTGCACAATAAAAGCCAGGAAGTCCTCGCGAGGTTGCATGAATTTTAATGGACCATTAAATTTTCAGCTCCAATAGCCCTAAAAAAATAAGTACGCGAATAAATGGCGCAACAAAATGAGTATTGAAGACTTTATGTGTACACGTACTCTCTTTAACATTTGATCATATTTCGAAGTGAATAACTTCCTTAATATTGAAGGAAACCATTTTTTGTGAGGTATTAAAAGAAAGTAAAGAACAGGATTCTTAATTTTTTTAATTCGAGTCTCCAATAAAAATATAAAACATGCTTTTAATAGATCTAATTTTAAGTAAGTTGCATATACAAAAAGTTTTATGTGTCATTTATTTCTTTCTTAGGAATTCCGACAAATAATTTTTTAAGAAATTATTCGACCTTATATTAAAATGTGTATATTAATGGGGCTCGGTGTATCTCCCTAATTAACGTATTAATTCGGACAGGGGAAAGTCCTTCGTGGCTCGTTTTTACTATTACATTACAAAAACAGTCATTTGTCTTTACTGGCCGGCCGGCTGTTCTCATCAACGTAACATCGCTCGGTACGGGATAAACCGTAATTTTCTTGAAGGGAATATGACAAAAAGCGTTGAAGTACGCGGAACGTTATAAGAACTGCTAGAATGTCCGTCGGAGGTTTACGCGGGTTAAAAATGAATCGATCACACCGGCGAATCTGAAGAACTCGAGGCACGCGGATTAAATGCGCGTTCAGGTTCACCCATTAGCCGTTTTGTCGGCTGGAAACGCGTTGCCCGGATGCGCAGCGGATTTCAAACGTCAGGGAATTTCGCGATCTACAGATATCCGATAAGGCATAACACACACGGGACTCGCGTGTACCCGGCAATTACATTACACCAGATGCTTTTAAACGGTCGAAGATAAGTTAAGCGATTACCGGCCCGCGGTTTCCACTAGTCACGGTCAAATAATTCTATAATGAACGTCGCTTTGTTAAAATGCGCCGCGTTCCTCGGGCCAGATTATGCGAACTTGAGAGAATGATCAATGTCAGCTGCGCGTTTTCCAGAACCTATTCAGAGATCCCGCAATCCAGATAATTATCAGATTCACGGATAATTTTAACAAAATGGAAGCTGACTCGCGGGTTTTATATAATCTCGAATTTAATTATAAGTATCACCGTAGTGAATGGATAAAAACATCGCTGGTCAAAGATGGTACAAAGACACTGACGACTGCGACAATCAAATGATTTCAATCACTATACAAATGCACGCGACAATTGGCAATCAAGGACGATGTCACATAAGTAACACGACACTGATCGTGATATCTATACGATTACATCTTCCTACGGGATAGCTGTATAAATATTTTTTCTTTAAAGAATCGAAAATAAAAATGAAATTATGTATAATTACCCATAGTTATGCGCAACCAGGACGCACTTCTGGCCGGGCTTGAACGCGTAGTGGCAGAGAACGGTGTCCAGGTCTTTCAGCAGCTTGTTAAAATGGTAATCCCTGGATCGACCGGGTGCGGAGCTCATCCCGTGGCCCAACATATCAGGCGCGATGCACGGATAGCCCAAAGCGGAGAAATATCGAAGCTGGTGCTCGAAGATCTCCGCAGACGATCCGAAACCGTGGAGGAACACAATCATCGGTTTTCGATTCCTGCGAATCGTAACAACGTCCTCCGTCTCGTCGATGTTCGGCCACGTTTTCCTATAATCCTCCAATTCTATAGCCACGGTCTCTTTCTTCGCGTCGAGAGTCCCCAATTTCGTGTCCACAGAATCGTTGGTCGCGTTCGCCGCGAACTTTTCCCGTCTCGCGTTACCCTTTTTGGCCCCGAAGGACGGTCCGTGGTCGTCCTTGAATTCCAGCCGCAGTTTCTCGAAACTGGGCTCGTTAACAGTTTCTTCCAGCTCGGCGAGATCCGGCGCGGGCACGACGCTCGCGAGATTATCCGTCGAGATATCGATTCCTCCGCTCGGATCCCGCGGCTCGACGCTCCTTTCCGCATCATTCTTCCCGGTGACCTCCGATCCCTCGGAGCCCCGATCGTTGCTCAGCTGGCCGCCGCTTCTCAGAACCTCCGCTCCCTTTGTCGACCGGCCCCGAGCGTCGTTCTCCCGGCCACCTGTGCCGCTCAAGTCCTCCCAACTGTTCCCCAAGCCCGTTGTTCTGCCGAGCTTCTCGTCGATGATCCTCAGCAGCGACTGCTCCAGGCTCGGCTCCTGATCCGGCTGGAACTCGATCGTCTCCACGCTGTTTATCCCAGAATCGGTGCAGTCCAACTGCTCGAGGACTTCCGTGCCGATGTCTCGTCTCAGGTAAAAGTCCAGCGAGTCCGGCTCGTTCGTCGTGCCGATAAACCCGCGGTTCACGTAGCCACCGTCGTTCCCGCTCTTCGGTCCCTTCCCGCTCCTCTCCGGGTGAAACGAGAAGCTGATGTCGTTGAACGATTCCTCGTTAGAGGATTCGTCCGCCGGCTTCTCTTTATCTCCGGCCGATCGCCGGGACGTCGTCGTACGGTCGTCCCTCTTTTTCGAGCCTCTGACATCCTTGATAAGAGTGTCCTCCGCGCCGGCGATGTACCTCACCGTGTCGTCCAGTATCTCCTCCAGCAACACGTTGATATACTTCTCCAGGTCCTTCACGATTTTATTCTTGATCGCTTGTTCGTCCGCTTGCTGCCGCTGCTCGTCGACCTCGTCCGTTCCCTTCGTCTCTTTCTCCTCGGTTTTCACCGCTTCGTTCTCCAGCCCGGGGACCTGGAGCTTCTGCAGATTCACGGACACCCTCTGCTCGAGTTCTTCGATCGCGCGTCCGTTCTTCTCGGCTTCGCAGAGGCTCGTCCTGATTCTGTTCAACTCTTCGGAAATGATCTGCTCCTCGGCGGTGCTCACTCGGTTCGACTGTCTGAAGGAACATCTGCAATTCCCCGAAGAATGAGGTCGCCTGGACCATCGAGTGAAGAAGTTATCGATTATCGACTCCGGCCTGTCGTTCGTGTTTTCGTAATACCAGCCGGTCTTCAAGCTCGGTTTCAGGACTCTCAAGGTCCGCCGCGGGGCAACGATGAAGAAGTCGCAGTCCGTGAGTTCCACCTTGCCCGGACCCACCCGGTTCCTGTTTCGCCAGTACTCGAAGAGCTTCGCGTACCAAGGAACTCCCGACCGAGCCTCTTCTCCCTCCGAAGACATTTTTCGAGCGAATGTCGCTTCGCGCGATCATATATGTCGCTCGATAGAATTCTCCGTTCTTCAGTATTATAAAAATGCAGCAATTATTGTTAATTAAAAGTACGTCAGCGATCGAGGCGCTCGTTTCCGAGCTACGCACGAGCTGCGGCTGTGCAACGATACTCTCTGACTCACTTCGTCGCCTCTTCCTTCTAAATAGAGACAGGTTTAGCAGGTTGAATATCGTAATCGCAAAAACGTGCGATTACTCATGTTCCACTTTATATATAAATAAAAACGTCCGAGTCTCCCGTACAATTTTCCTAGTTCGCAATTTCTGATGTAGTAAATACTTCTGAATTCGTTCCAGCTTCGCGGCTCTACTCTTCGCCCGTGTAACTAATGGCTCGGTCTTTTCATTGAGTACGTTTCTGTCGCACGCCGAACCCATTCATACGTACAAAAGAATTTTCCTCCGCACGTCGTCGTCGTCGCCGCGTTCCTCTAGGGAATTCTTATTTATAGAACAGTCCTAATGTTCGTCGGATTCCGCGGCTCGTTCGTTACTAATGACTCCGTTCGATTTTTCTCAGCTGCTTTGTCGTTCCACCGGTTGCCCGTAGCCTTGCAACACTTTTCCCGCGTTCCCTGCAATCGTTGCTCGATTTCCCCGCGATCAACGAAAGTAACATTTCTCGGTAGCGCCCTGTCGCTGATTACGCGCTCTACGCTTTGCAGGCTCGTCGTTTCGGAATAGCTAATTGCTACATTCGATGTCCATACCTGCGGTAACGGTATAACGATCTCAATTACACAAAACCTTATTAACGCTTTCGAATTTTTAATATAAAAAGGCTCTAGGAGTATAAGTATGGTGAATCGGCCCCGAAGAAAATATTTAAAATATATTGAATTTTCAGTTCAATCGGTCTATTAAATCCAGAGAAAAAAATTGTTTTCCGTTTTTTACACATTATGCTCTTTCTCGAAAACCAATTGAGTTGTAAACCTGAAACATTCAGAATCTTATTATTATATTAGTACCCACATATCCCCTATGTATCATTTAAATATCTTTCCAGTGCCGATTTTTATCTTTATACACTGACTAATTTTTCTCTGGTATAAACCGATCGTTGCGTTGCATTCTAATGTCGTTTCGCAGAAGATGAAGTCGAGCCTGAGGTAACGGTGAACCAACAGAATTCTTAAGTTCTTATGCATAATCCCGTCATTGCGGTAACAGAAATCGCGCGTTCTATACACGGTTCGTTTTGAATTTATGAATATATACAAGCGGCGTATATATTGTATGTGTGTGTACATACGTTACGCATATCTGTTCAGGAGTTTCTATACGGTGTGAGTGCGCGTTGCATTATACATGGTATCAAGCAATGCATGAAAAGTAGGAAGCCGTATCTACAGGGTGGTTAATTCGAAACTATAAGAAGCCTGATAGAAGTTTTCAAATAATGTAGAATCTATATAATTGCGGTATCATAAATCTTGACGACTTTTTATTCTGTGCTCCTTGAGACAAGGAGAAGGTACACAAGTGAAAGAGGAACATGACATAAGATAAAGTGCCGTGAACTGCACACAGGAAGAAAAAAGGGTAAACGGTGTGTACCGAGCGCAGATAAGAAGCCGGGGAATTAAGAGACACAGAAGGTGGAGCTATTACAATGTGAATAATGAAATACAATTTGAAAATGTTATTTCTATACCGCGTTGTTGTCAAACTGGTTATCAGGATCTAGTTTTCGTGTTTCCAACGCGCGGACGTGATCCGGTATTAAAAAAATGTATCTAGGAGCCGCTTTCCTAGATATCGCGATCGAGTTTCGCGTATATATTTATGGCACCGTGTATCCTGTCACAATTAAGCGGCGGAAGCGTTGTTTTTGTTCGCGATCCGTGGAAATTAACCGATAGAAAGCTCGATTATACCGAGCACTTCCTAATTTATTCTCGCACGAGCGACGAGTACGCCGTTTCAAGTCCTGATATGATTAACCCAACCCATTATACGAGTTATTCGAATAAATCGACATACTGCCAGCATTACTCATCGAGCTATGAACGCTAACACTTCGTATTTACACGATTTTCGAACGATTATTAACAAATTGGGGGGAAACGATGAAAAGTAGAAAGCAAGAGAATGCATTTCGGTATGAGGAAATCTAATTAATTTGTGGGAATAAGTGCTATTATGCAACGATCTAATCGTAGAATAATGCCGATCTAATGCAAACTCTGTAGTTATTTTCGTTTCTAATACGTCGTTACTACAACTTCAATAAAACCGCGCTTCCGGTTTTACGCTAGCTAAACGAGCGATGCTCTCCTTGCAGTAATTTACACCAGGAAAAAAAATTGCACAATATTCAGACGCAATCCTTGTTTGCATTCCTTCAATTCTCTTCCTTCTAAATATATTTTATACGTAACATCATTAACGTTCTTGGAATTTATTTTGCAAATTGGGGCAGAGTCCTAGTATTTAACTCTTTGTGCGAGTTACGCATAAGCTTCGGCTATTCATTTTTTGTGCCGGACTGAAAAACTCTGAAATTTAATTGCAAACCGCATATATACGTTCTCAACCTAAATCGAACGGTTATGCGAATATCCATATATGCGCTCGCAGCGTTGCAAGTATGCATTATTCTACTAATTCCCGAGCGCGAAACTAATTGCAGCCAGGGGACGTTGGTCGGGCAATGAAAGGTTCAAACGGTTTTCATCCAGTCCATTATTATACTTGCCCTTTGAGCCCCGACCGCCTTTTTTCCACGCGGCGAACACGCGTGGTTCAAAGCTGGCTAGGAGCCTTCCCCATCCCTCGTCCACGCGGCGGCGGCCACTTGTTGCTCCTCAGTGATTCTCACACCTCTGCCACTATCAGTTACCCGAGTCACAATATTGTTTTCGCGCGTGAGATGTTATCAGACGGCACACGTCCCGCACACGTGTCTTACCCTCGAGTTCTTGACACTAGATCCTGCCGATCTCGGTGCCGTCACTAAAAATAGTCTCGGTAACGGATCCGCGCGCGCGGGGAGCCCGCGACCGAAATTCTTTCCTCCCGAGCGGCAAGCGCGCGCGTTAAGCACGTCAATTGACACTTCCTCCCGGAGCGGACTGTTCCTCGCGGGCAAAAATCGGCCGCCGAACTAACCGGCCACTTTCACGAAACACCGCGCGACGGGGGTATTGCCGGACGGTTCCCCGTGCCCGCTCTGGCTCTCGTTGGCTCCGATTTTATCCAAGGAAAAGCTTGTTACACGTCTCCCGACAGGCACGCTCGGCCGTCCACGTCGGTTCCCTGGTCGGTTCGCCGAGAACGGTCCGGGGACGATCGACGATGCACACCGTGTCGCAGAGCCCGGACGACTGGCGGCAGGTAGCGAGCATTTTCGTGGGCGTCCGGCGACGAATTAAAACGGGAAAATTAAGGACGATTGACACTGAACCGCCGCACGTCGGGTCACGGCGGCCATTGCGCGTCCCGTCCCGTCCTCCCGTGGCCGTCCCGTGGCACACGCACGCCGCCGTGCGCGAGACAGCGTCACCCCACCTCGAGCTGCACGCTTCGGCCTATACGGTGTACTCAAAGTCCTGCCCACTGGTCCTGCCGCCGAGCCTTTTCTGCGCTATATAGTGTTCCAATGCGCGTATCCTTTTCCATTGTCTCGTTTGGGAGAATGATTCTTGCCTCGTTTTGATTTACAATAAAATAGTAATAAATGATTCATTCTTTCAGTTCTTGATTGACATGTTTGATGTACCTTGTGATATTAACTTTTTATATCATGTAATAATGTATAAATGGCACAAAACTAGGTATAAAGAAGTAAATATTATATCAGTCGACGCTTGAATATACAAATAATAAAAATATTACAAATTCATGAGAAACTTCATTAAAATTTTTACATTAGGATAGATTTGTGATGACCTTAATAGTTCCAATATTATAAAATTTGATAAAAAGGATAAGAGCTGAAAAGATTACTTGACATAATTGAAGAGAATACGAAGATAAAAACGGAGAAGAGAAAAGAAATTGATAGAGACAAGAGAAGCAAGATAGATAATATACTATTTTAAGTCAAACTATTTATTGTCTTGTTTTGGGTTGACAATTAAATGATTGTGGATTTTGTCGATAAACTCTTTATTTAAAATCTGGAATCACTTTTAATTACTAACCACTAACTTACTAATTACTAAGCACTAAGCCAAAAGCCTGAGTACAAGTAAATTATTGAAGAAAGAATGACAACTAATTCAGGAAGTAATGAAGAAGTAGAACTGTTCAAATTAATATCGGCACGTATGACGATGTGCTTCCGGCGAATCGAACGGTATCGGAAAATGGGGCTAAGCGTTAATGGTAACATTTTTTAGGCCGCGACAAACGAGCGTACACTTTGTAATAATAGCAGACAATTGTACAGAATAAACAGTTACAACACTCTTACTATAATTGAATAATAATAAAAAATACAACCATTATAAAACCATTTTCATTAATGGCATTTTCTGAAAATAACTCAATCAGTCAAACTGCAGAATGAATACACATGTAGAATATCACTTTATCTTCGTACATTTTATATATTATCAGTTTGCAATTGTGTGTGTGCATCGTTCGCGTACAATGAAGACTACTTGCGCGATTAAATGGGAAAAACGCAGCGTCACGAGGCATTAATATTCCGATCGACATCTCTGTACCGTATGAGCGGCGATTAAAATTATTTTCAGCGATCACGAGTACGGGACCGTGACCCAATTCATCAGAAATACTAATGCATATTTTCTATACACCATAGCAATTAATTATTACAAAAGTCACATTCCTTTTCATACGTATACATATACTTTTTATACTAATGCATATTTTCTATACAGGATGGCAATTATTACAAAATTCCCGTTCCTTTTTATATACATATACTTTTTATACTAATGCATATTTCGTATACAGATTAGTAATTAATTATTATACAAGTCACACTTATTTTTCGTTAATTGACAATCACACTTCCGCTCGCGATTTTTCGAGAAGATTTCTATTTCTTGAATTCTAATCACGGGACATTGTACACTATAAAACGTTCGAATCTAGAATGTGACAACTGATCTAGATTCGATCTGTGGTATCGCATTTTGAGTGCTTTTAGTCATCCGTGCATTCGCAAAGGAAAACAAGATTATCAAAGCTATATTGGCAGATAGCATATTGGCTACGAATACAAATGTTAGTGTGTACTGTTTAGGTGTATCGATCACATAAGGTAAGAAAAATAAACGAATTTCAAGGATTCCGGTAAATGTGTCAGTCACCTTACTGCAATATGGAGTACTTATGATATCAGACAGAATTCCTCGCAAGTTTGTCAAATAAATCTATGTTAATCGTGAACCAGGTCGTGAACGACAAGGATTTGCAAATATCGATTATCTACACTTCCAAGAGGTTGCATCGATAGCATGTTATTCATAATTATCAGAATAGGAAATAAAAATACTTTTTCTCTTATCTCATCGATTACCTTTTTTTATTTAACTCGCTTATAATACAAGTATACAAATTTTCTTACACATTAACATAATTGTAACATAATTTTTATACGTTTATAAGAAACATAATTTCGTTATAATAATCTTTTTAAGTTGACGTGATCTTAAATAAATAAAACAAAATTTAAAAGAAGAACCATAATTTTGAGCAATGCATTTAGTGCGCTGAAACAGTCAAAATATAAGAAAAACTGAACATGATATTTTGATGAATATTAAATTTTCTTATAAATATATAAAATCCTTATATTCTCTGATAACAAATTATTATAATTTTTTGTAAAAACATTGACACTTTCCATTGTCTTGCATAATTTTATTACACCAGTGTTACCATCTACAAACGTTACACAGAAGACATTTCATTATCGCATCTTCTACATGCATCCTGTCACGAAGTATGTATTATAATATGTTTCTTAAGAAGTCATATACTATATAATCAGAGTTTGCTGCTAAATGTTTGCTGTTCTCGCAACGTTTACACTATCTCCGTAATTGCACGATGAACAGGTAAATATGTAAACTCTAATCCTTTTTCTAATACCCCAGTTCTAATAATAAATTCTATGATTGGCGCCTATTCCTATCTCAATTGTTAGAAATTCTAGAGTAGAAATCTTGATTTTCATGATTTAAGTAGAATGAGATTTGTTTACTTTAGATTAAAGTAGGAGTAACTTCAGTGAAAATATCTTTGCTAATTATTATAGAGCTTATTTATAGCAAGATCGTATATACAAATAGAAAATATTATATATAACAATATATTATACATAAAACATAAAAAAATTGCAATTCTCACATGAAAATCTCTCAAATACTTTCAACTGGTTATTAAAANAAAAATTGCAATTCTCACATGAAAATCTCTCAAATACTTTCAACTGGTTATTAAAAATATTTTTATTTCATCAAAATTAAAACGAAAATTATTTCTTCTGAAAATATTCTAATAATCTGAGGATGTTTACTTTGAGGAACTGTAGAAGAGTGGGTTTAACTCTCGCGGATACCCTGAGAAAAATCGTTTTCCGACGAAACAGGAAAGAGGGAGAAAGAGATTCGCGGCCGATGCGAGCAAACGAGCGGTGTTCACCGCGATAAGCAGTGCAAATTTGTATTCCGTGGCCGTAAAAAAAATTGCGGGTGAAAAATTTACGCGTTAAAATATTAGCGTAGAATACGACGTCCCCGGTATCTCGGCGCGGGAAAACATCTCCTAGGTCCCCGATAGGGGGATGTGTGCTCAGGTCGTTTACCCAACGGTAAGTAACATGAGTATAAAGGGATGGCCCGATCGCGGCGACTCGGCCGTTTCATTCAACCCGTACCTCGCCATGGAGACGCGGACGTTCTTCCTCGTCGCGATTTTCCTGGGCTTCGCGACGTCCGCGACGACCACCCCGGAGACGTTGGAGACGAGCACGCCGGAGGCGCTCGTCGAGTCCGAAGTGCAAAACGTCCTCGACGAGTGCCAGAGCACGGATTACAGGACCTACATAAAGTGTTTGAAGAGGCAGAAGAGGCACCACTTCCCGCACGCCGATTTCGGTTAGATCGCACTACAATCTGATTAAAAAAGAAAACATTCTTTGGATTGACTGTACATAAATCGAAACCCGCCCCTCTCTCTCGGCTAATTAGTGTAAGTGATTGTTAAGTATT
>SMSR01008441.1:1666-89744 GCA_019453355.1 Ceratina japonica
AAGTATTTCTATGATTCCGAACGGTCACAGCAATGACTCAAACGTCCCGGAAACGGCGGTAGGAAAATGATGATCGATGGCGATACGTTCCGAGCGAATTACTACTATTAGACCCGCGCGAGAGCTGAAACAACAAAACTGGCACCGGTAAGTTAGCAAATAAGAGGCAGAGACCACCGAGCGAGCCACTGCCAATCAGCAATTTCACACAACGTCGCTCGCTTCGCTCCAGCTTGTATACCGTACCAATGAATCACCCGACGGCCTCTCTCTCTCTCTCTCTCTCCCCCGACGACTTAACGGACACAATCCTATCCTTTTTAAAAGCCAGACCGTCTCTCTAAGCGTTTCGAAAGGCGCGATCGCACCTGCGATCCAAAGGCCTCTCCTCGGTAAAAGCAAACGAAAAAGAAACCGCTTTCGTCGAACGTGTTTACCGAGCGGCCAAGGATACCCGCGCCCGTTTTGGAGCAGATATTCGTCGCTAACAGCGACGGAGGAGCGGCGCGACGGGCCTGACGTCATCGGGAACGAATGCTCCGTTCAGGTTGCGTCAGGGGGATCCATGATGATGATCGCCCTCGGAGCTCTTCTGGTCTGGAAACGGAGGAGTAGGAGGAGAGAGGACGACGGGGTCACCGTCGCCGGGATAACCTCACACGTGTGCGACCCAAAAAAAGAAAGACGACCAGCCGAGCTCGGAAGCTCCGGAGATGATCCGTGACTCACGGAAAAATAACCGGAGATCATTCGCTTTCTTATCGATCGTCGCGAGTCAATCTACACAGGTGATAACGTACGAGTCTCCGTCGACCCAGTGAAAGTCGCTGGAAAACTTTCTATTTGCAACGAAAAAAAGCTAGTCTCTCATTTATTAAGTATTACTAAAAATCGTTTCTTGGGGGAATCACGTGACGCGTGAAAAGGCGTGAGTTAGAAGGAAAAGCAGAGGGAAAGAATTGGATGAGAATGAGCGGAGAAAGGAAAGGGAGAAAGAAGAAAACCGAAATGAATAATATATGGATTAAAAGACTGTAAAATTATGTACACGGCATATGAAATAAACGATTTACTACTACTGAAAATCGTTTCTTGTATTCAAATCACGTGACAAGTTAAAACTCGAGAGAGCAAAGGGTATTAGGACTCTTTCGTCATCGTTCTAGAAGCCAACAGACGAAATTGTAATCAACGGTCCAAAAAACGTTGAGAGACCTCCCCGACATGTGAAGTTAAGCGAGGCAGCAGAGGATCTCCTTCACTTGGCGTTCTAATCACGAGGCGTAGAGCCGTACTCGCGGAGGACTTATTGTTAGTCGGTCGTTACTATATCAGGCGACAGGCGTGACGATATCGTAAAGTAACGTCGTCGCTGTTTTCCCACCGGGGCTGTCGGCTGTATTTTCGAGCCGGGCTGCAGTTTATCCAGCACCAGTCACGGATGACAACGGTGCGCAGCGTGCCCGGTTGGCTACCTTACTTGACCCCCGCACAACGAGGGACAATTGGGTGTAACAGTCTCCCATTCGTTTGTCCATCCGTCGGGCCTGTTTCGTCGTCCATGCACAGACCCCGTGTCTGTCCGTGTTTCTCTGAATCCAAGACCGTGTAACACGTCCATTAGAGCTGGCTGCAGCCTGTGTTCCCCGGGACGCACACGTGTAACCCGTCTCTAATTCTATCCCCCTTGCCGTCCCGCCGTTAGACTTTGACTTCCGCCAGCCTTCTCAGGCCTTTGTCTCCTTTTACCCAGAAAACAGCGATAATAGTTCAGAGGATCCTTTACCGAACGAACCACGTCAATAATCGAAACGAAAAGTAGAGTTTTCTTTCAATCCCTTCCAACTTTCTTCCTTTTCGTCTTTTTTTTTTAAACACCCGTTGCGTGAGGCCCGTATCAGGGTGGTCGCGCGTGAGGGGTGCTATCACCTGGTCGAGTGTTCGTGGCAGCGGCGTTCGACCACGAGGGAGACAAGCAAACGCGAAGGAGGAAGAGAATAGGGAATGTCGATTTCGAGCACGCGCCCTGCTCTATCCGCTTCCGCCGCGTAGACGCGTTCGATTCGTACGCTTCAGTCGCGTCCCGCGCCACGGACCAGGCACCGTCTTTCACCGTTCCCACCATTTTACGACCCGCGAGATTGACAACGTACCTTTTTACGTCGAAATAAATATTACACGGTGTCGGAGGGAAGCGGGGCGAAAATTTCACTTACAGTTCGTTTCATCTCCGCGGGGCTAAATAATGATTCACTGTATCACACTCATGCAGTATGCATGTAAAAAAAAAATAATAATTTACGTGCGCGCATTCAATGCTAAACTCGGGACTCAATTCCATTATGTCAATTTTTCCCACAAATGCCTTCGACGCTCGGCTATGCGTTCGGAATTATTAAAAACGGACTACCTGACGTTAATCCAGCATCTCAATGAACGAATGTTTATTCAACCATTCCCACATGTTTATGAATGCGTTTTATTTACGCGTTTCGAGCGTCGAGCGTGCGGCGTACGCACACGGAATTAAAAAAAAAAACATCGATGCCCTGTATTTTCATTAAATATCTAAAACTTTTACATGGATCGATTTTCACAAAAACGTTTTCTATCGACGGAGCAATGCGAACACTTATAATAAATTAAGGTAGGATCGACTGCACATCGTCTGGTTCGAGTCTGATGCCGAGCAATAAAAACGGAGTCGCCTAATTTCATTTTGCCAACAGATTAATCCCGACGCATCTAACGACGTGCCGCTCTCGCATGCTAATTCCCAGCCAGACGTATAATATTCTTATTAAACGCATCCGCGCGTAACGCGACCACTAGCACCGACACCGTTGTTCCGCGCGCACCTATTTAATCGAGCCGGCGTTAATTGATATCGTCTACGAGCGGATGCCCGCGCAGACAGACACAGTTTTCATCAGGTTCAACGATTGACGTTTAGAGCGATTGCGCGACTTATCGCGTTTCATTTGATTAATTTTCCCGGCGAACGAGCGTAATGAGAAGCGTCGACGAGAGGAGTTTGCGAGATAGTTCTCGACCGAGGACGTCGCAAAGATAGTTGCATAGGTAAACAGATTATGCGGAGTGGATAAATAAGTTGTTCGAACAGTTAGCCGGATAATACGACGCGATTGCGAAATCTGTACAGTTAGAAAATGAAACCGTAGCACAGGACAATTGAATAAATAGATTAGAATACCACGAGCGCGATTAGATGAACGATCTGACAAAAATTCTGGGGATACAATTATTATGTGTATAATAACGAGATGGATGAAATAAATAGATTAGAATACCACGAGCGCGATTAGATGAACAATCTGACAAAAATTCTGGGGATATAGTTATTATTTGTATAACAAGGAGATGGATGAAATAAATAGATTAGAATACCACGAGCGCTATTAGACGAACGATCTGACAAAAATTCTGGGGATATAGTTATTATGTGTATAACAAGGAGGTGCATGAAATAAATAGATTAAAATACCACGAGCGCGATTAGACGAACGATCTGACAAAAATTCTGTGTATATAGTTATTATTTGTATAACAAGGAAATGGATGAAATAAATAGATTAGAATACCACGAGCGCGATTAGACGAACGAACTGACAAAAATTCTGGGGATACAGTTATTAGGCATATAACAAGGAGATGGATGACCGCGAGACGGTATGATTGATAAAAAGGAGAAGAGGGGAGTGAATGGAACGTGGTCGGCCTAGTTCTTGGTCGCAACCCCTATTCCGGTGCATCGGCGACGTCGAAATTCGTCGCGAGCATCGGGGGAAGCTGCTCCTCGTACTCGTCACAAGCGTCGAGGGGCCCCTCGAGCTGAACTCGCATGCGAGAGAGAAGCCTGAGACCAGGCCTGCCAAGAGAATATTATACTTGGCGATGACGCGTATACCGCGAGGAAGAGGCCTGTCTCGCCTCCGCTCTCGCCGTGGCGAGGGAGCGACGGAGAGGGAGAGGGAGCTTTCAAAGCCGAGAGCCGAGAGAGAGAGAGAGAGAGAGAGAGAGAGAGAGAGAGACGGGTAACGGGAGTCTGAGGGAGTTGTAACGAGGGACGAGAGAGCCGGAGCCGGAGGAACCGGGAAGGAGAGATTAAAAGGGAAAATGAGAGTGGCGCGGCAAAAAGAGAGAGGGACGATCGGGAAAAATAAAAATTGTGTGAATGCGGGAGCAGCGGTGAGCAAGGCGAAAAATTGACGCAATTAAGCGAGCGGCAAGAAAGCTCAAGAGAGTGCATGTACAACAAAGAGGGTTAGAATAAAGGATCAAGAAAAAATAGGGGCAAGGGTGCGCGGCGTAATAAAGTAGGAAAGGGAGCTGCCGTGCGTGAACCGTAGATAGAGATATACATATAGCCGCGTGCAAGATAGAATACTAAAGATAAACATGAGACTCCGGCGAGAGCCGGGGGTATGGTTAAAAATTAAATTTTCCACTGAAACGCAGAGAACTGAAAGGGACACCCAGTACGTGATTCTCTCGTGCGTGCACACACGTGTGCGAGCGCCAAGTTCCCCCCCGTCGCCGATTCCGACGCGCAGAAATCTCAAAAGCTGATCACACAAGACATCCGGACGCATTTTTAAGCCCGTGGCCACGTGTACGCGTCGAGACCGGTGCTCGACGAGCCGAGGAGGCTATCCTTGAGCCGGATGACCAAACACAGAAGGGACGGTGACACTACGCTGGACCTCGACAAACCTCTGCCCCGAACCGTCGTCGCAAACGCCATGAAGAAATAGTCTCGGTTTTGTTTTATCGACGTTCATCCCTTCCCGCCTCGTTTTGGCCGCTGCCGAACTGGACCCAGAGATGAAGATGGATATTGGCTAACTGCGAGGCGCGCGCTGTCAAGAATCGTTTGCCCGAGAGGAATATAAATATCACGCGTTGGACCACGGAGATGATTTCGAGTGACAAATGTTGCGTCCGTTTCGCGTTTATTTATATAGTTGTTTGTGGGAGGTAATTAGGAGTAATCGGGGAAAATGAAAGTGGCTCGGCCAGGATTGTTCTTTTTCATTTGAATTGCGCGACTATCTGAATGATTAATGGTTTGCGGAATTCTCGCGTCCGACGCAGATTGAAAATTCAGCTATCGAATTTTTCATAAAACCGCTCGCCGCGTTGTAGTCAGCGAATTTTCTATACCTATTTCCTATCATAATTCTATACTTTAATGAAAAAGTAGCGTCCACGATAAATACGAAGTAATCGAGCACGTTTTATCATTAAAGTAGAAATAGCTTTCCATCGAGCTCGTCCCTCCTCGAAACAATTCCGAACAGGAAATCGTTAAAAAAGGAAAACCAACTAGTTGATTCAAGTTTGATACCCAAACGTCGTCGGACTTGAAGAGCGTTCCAAGTCTTCCCGATTATCGGATATCGTTCGCTTTCTTTTTCTAACTCCCTCTCTTCGGGACCTATCGATGGAATACGTAAACGACAACGATACCGAGATGATAGTAATCGAGATGAATCAAGTGGATCGCAATCTACCCACGGGGTGAAACGGAAACAGTACAGCTAATTCGACGTCTAAACGCCAATTTCGCCCCGTCGATATTTACAAAATGAGCATTTTAAAAAATTAAAATACGATCAAACAAAATCTACCTGTACATTTTTTAACCGGCAATGTACGTGTTTCGTCATTAAACATTATAATTTATTTTTACTCGTTTCGGGAAAGAAGTCGATCATTTTACATACGAGGGTCAACAACTGTGCGCGTTGTTCGGTCAAAAAACGAGAAAATAAATTTCGCAACCGGTTGCATGCGAGCTAACGAAACGGCAAAAGCGGAACAAGCCGGACAATAAAAAGCCGGCGAGAACGTCGGCCGGCGCGTATCACGAGGATCATAAATATTAATTACACGCTCCCATAAGACGGCCGAGTCTCGTGCAACGCTCCAGATACAACGCTCCACCTTATTACATCGATCGAGTCGGCTAAACAGTCCATCAAGACTATCTGCAGAAGGAAGCGAGCATGTCAGCCGGAGGTCGACGCGAGCACGCATCCGACACGCTCGAATTGATCAACGGCCCTCGATCAGACCTGTACATCCCCGTTCACAAATTTTACAACCGAACGATTATCGTCCAGCAGAGATCTGATAACGATTCCAAATTAGCAATCTTGCAGTTCAAACCTTGCAATGAGTCACAAGTACTTTTAATAAATGTGTAAATCAAATCACAACAAACATCCCCCGATCTCGAGGTCGTTCATTAGAATTTCTATCCGTTCATTCGTCACTGTTGAGGCGTCTTGTCTCGAGCGATGCAGTTCGATCTCGAGACTTTGGACAGGGATGTACACGTGCATAATCGATGGAGTTTGGAATAGGCTGACCAAGATTGAGCCATCGGAGTGCGACAGGGTAGCACAATGCGCGTGACCGTTCGCCGGGCACGATCGGCTCGCCAATCCATAAATCGAGAGGGGCTAGCCCCGTTTTGTACTCCGCTAATTGCCCTCGAGGGGAATCGGTTTCCGCGGAGTCTAATAAAGACCCCTCTGTCTCTGTCCGGTCCTGTACCTGGTCGAACGGTACCCCGAAGAAAAAGAAAAAACCGAGCTTCTTCTCGAGTCGATCGCGAATCGGCCCTGGCGGAGCGAAAGAACGGAGACGGAGAGAGAGAGAGAAAGAGAGAGAGAGAGGAAGGTCCCGTCTTATTTTGGCATGGAGGAGAGCGGATCCTTTTTATTTCACTGGCAGCCGCACTCGCTATAAGGTATTCTATGATGGTCCGTCGGTTCCAACGGCGCGGCGCCCCTGCTAAATGGAATACGAGCGGAGTGAGAAAAAGAGAGGAACTCGAGGAGGGAAAGAAGAGCGGAGCAAGAAACAGAAAGAAGAGGAATACGATCACGGACGGCTAAGAAGAGGAGGAGGCATGTAGCGCGGTGGGGGAGCCCCAGTGTAACTCTCGTTCCTCCTTTCGAGGCACCGTCCTCACCCGGCTAGACTTCGTGGACCCCTCTGCACCCCGCGGGACTACTCCTGCCCCCATTTCCCCTGGCATTGGGGGATTTTTTTGAGGGCTCTGCTAACGGAGCGAGAAAGAGAGAGACAGAGAGAGAGAGAGAGAGAAAGAGATCCGACTCGTAGTCGCCAGGCTGGCAAGCTCTCGAGCGAACCCACACACCTACTGGAAGCCTCGCCGAGGTCGATACACGCTCCGTTTTGCTCGCTTTTCGTGCACGCACGAGAAGCCAACTTATCAAGCCGAGATAAGATAAACGTGTCAAAGGGTGTACCGTACGATAAAAATCCTTCAAACCCGACTTTTTCATTTGAACTTGTATTCCAACGTCCTCGGGATCAGCTGTTTATTTTACGAGAAATTGCAGCAGATTTGATCGCCAACGGTTGCTTATCTTGCTTCGAACGCGCTTTACGAAACGCAAATCTTGAGCAGTCCGAGCTGGAACGGGGACACTCCCAGCCGCGGAACGTCGCATGTCTGCAATTTTTCTACACGCCGGGCGACAGTGGCCGACGTCGAACAGGCGGAACGAGCAGCCACTATCTCCGATCGTCGCGTTTCGAATTCAATTGAACTTCGAGTACCGCGAGACTGTTCCACAAGTATTCGAAATAATTCATCAGCAGCTGATGTCTCAGTGCTACTTGAATACCGTCGATCGTCTTAATGAACACCTATAAGGAATTGGCACGAACTTATAATGGCACTCTTGATTCCTTTGGAATCAGGCTGGATCCACGTGTCCCCGGGGCCCGTCTCGGGGCCCCCGGTCACGCCGGCGGCCACATCTGCACCCGAGAACCGTGCACACACAAGCCAGCCACGTCGGCTTTCGTGCAGGAGCAAAAGAAAACGCGGGGCGACGGAGGGACGGAGCGGTCTAACAGGCAGCAGCAGCGAGAGAAGCCAAGAAAGTGGCGGTCGAGCTTCGGGTGGGGGTCGGTCGTCGTCGTCGTCGGGTCGGGCGGCCGACGAGGGTCGAGGGGGTTAGACGAAGAACCTCGAGGAGAGACGTTGGCGTTCCGTCGGGAGAGAACCGTTCGAGTCGGATCGAGAAAGGAGGAGTAGATGGAGCGTGGGTGCGCGGAGGGAGACGGCAGAAGTGGGAGTCAAGAACCCTACAAGGAATTAAGAGCTTATTCGTAACAGGCACCGTGATGAAGATCCTATGGCTCGTGGAGCGGGGAGAGGAACGAGGAAGAGTACCTCGACTCTCCCACACCCGAGGATCTTTGGAATACCAATCAACCGGTTAATACGTTTGCCCATGCGGGCGCCAAATTGCCTGAGACGAGAAGCCCTCCGCGTTCAAACTTTCCTCCGTCTCTCACTCACTCTCTCTCTCTCTCGCGCTTGGCGCGTCCGTCTCTCTCTCTCTCTTCGGAGTCCCTCATGGGGTCCCGGGCTTGTTCCGATCCGACCACCGGGAATCGAGAATTTGTATGTAACGTGATCGGGTCGGAACGTGCGTCTCGCGAAAACCCGTGCTCGGGTAACAGACACTCCGCAGGAATTTCAGGAATTATGGTACAATCCTTGTGCGAAAGAAAGTTCGTTCATCAAACGCTTATTAACGTCGTTTGACGGGTGTAATTTTATACGCCGCGTATGTATGCACGCCGCCGCCGCGGCAGACGTGGAAGCGTTAAGTAGAAACGGAACGTACTGGTCTGGCCGCGCGGCACAGACTCGTTCTACTTAAGCGCGGACTAAAGTAATTGAAGAATCACTGCTCAAAAGCTAATTCCTCAAACGCTAGGCGCATTAACGTGTTTAAACCGACATTACGACCGTCTCTTTTATTGTAAAAATCCTATTCGCCGGAACGTAGGAAGCGTTAAAAGATCCCTGGGTCTGGCGACTGTTTATTCCTGTCGGGCCGAGCGGTTCGCGCACGTTGTCGGGCAAATTCGCAGCTGGTACGCGAGTCCCCCGTGAGGCCCGGTAAAACTGCGGGAACACCTGCGAAGTATTAGCATAGCTTGACTTATTAACAAGGCTAAGTAGCCTCGGAGAGATCGGGATGAAAGTTTCCGACGTAAAGTCTTCCTTAAGTCATCGACGAGGAGATGACTTTAGCGATGATGTTGGCAATGGAACCGGAACACCGTAACGAACTCCTACACATTCCTGGTTTAACGAACCGTCTCAAGGTCCCCCCCGTTCGTCAATCGCGCTGATTTCCTCGAGGCTGACGCGGACTCGTCAAGTCCCGGGACGATTCAGATTAATTCGTCGCTTCGATACGGAAAGAATTAGATTAATACCGTCGCGAGATAGAGAACGCCGAGTAAAGATCTAATTTACGGTTGAAATTCAAGGAGAACGAGATTCGATCAGTCCTCGGCGGGAGATTTGCACTCTTGTCAGTTCCAAGAATGATCGATTTTTAATTGCCGATTCATTTACATGTTTAAGTAATATTTATATTAATTATTGTACTTTGGAATAGACGAGTATCAGGTAATACGCAGTTAGAAACGAGTAATATTAATATAATTGCGGATTAGAAATTGGATTAAGGAGAAACTGATCTATGGTTGAAAGGGTTGAACGNTCAAGGAGAACGAGATTCGATCAGTCCTCGGCGGGAGATTTGCACTCTTATCAGTTCCAAGAATGATCGATTTTTAATTGCCGATTCATTTACATGTCTAAGTAATATTTATATTAATTATTGTACTTTGTAATAGACGAGTATCAGGTAATACGCAGTTAGAAACAAGTAATATTAATATATAATTGCGGATTAGAAATTGGATTAAGGAGAAAGCGATCTATGGTTGAAAGGGTTGAATGGCGACGAGTCGGAGTCGCGACTATCTTACACGTTAAGATGCGCGCACGGTTTCGCGAGAAACTTCAAGATAACCCGCGCGACCTTCCCTCCGCCGTCGCCCCGCGACGCGACTCAGAATCCGGCGGATTCAATGGCACGTGGAGCATCCACTGTGACACAGAGTACGCGTTCAAAAAATTCAATCGTAAAACTTCAGCGTTCTCATTCACAGAACGATGTACACGAAATTAATATTCCGACTAAGAGTACATTTTTCAAATCACTAAATTTAATACATTTTGTTTTTTATTAACCAGGTGAAAGCTTTGAAACGTATCAAAAATTGTTCAATGACGCGGAGTATTGGACGGGGAAAAAATAGCGGCGGGTGGGAGGATCGTAGGCGCGTGCAAGTCCGAAACTCAATGAACTGGTATCGATTAGCTGCTCATTTTGTTCCTCGTTCGCGACTCGTTAAAACTGCGTTCGAACGGCACACCCCCGCGCCCCGTCGCGTCTGCTCGTCGCGTCTCATCATCCATCCGGCGCGTTTTATTCCGCAGGGGTAGGGAACCGAGTCACGAGGGTAGTGGGTCACGGCGCGCTTTTTTTTTTTCCTCTCTCCCCGAACGACGAAACGGAGAAAGCAGGTCGCGCGTCTCCAGTTCGACCGGTGCGCTAACTATGTGAAAGATTTTCTGAATAAGAGATTTTTAATAACAGATAGTCAATGAGAGACGACGACAGAAATAAATAATATCGCCTGAATGTTATCTGCGGGCTGAATGAGACTTCGTATTTTAGTAACGGGACTTTCTACCGGCTTTCATATTAAAACAGAATCCATTCAGATATTATTCATGAATCGGGTAATTAAGACCGGGGGCCTTTCGCTCGTTACGTTTTCCAACTGTAACGTGTGAGTATCTGGCCGTACGCTGCGAACAAACCTCAAAATCGTAACCTTTCGCCGGGCAAAAACTGACGTAGGCAAGAAAGTGAACGCGGTCTCGTGCCGGCACTTCGGAACGATCGAAAATCAGCGGTCGGATGAAGGATCGCGCGAGTTCCGACTTAACGTTCGATTTGGCCGTGTTCCAATCGGTGTTCGCTGCTCTGAGCAAGGGAGAACACGAAGGAGATTTTTAGTCGCGGGGGAGGCGAAACGAGGAGAGGCGGAGGGAAGAGGTGGCGGCGCGTGTCGAAAGGTGCGTTGTACCCAAACAAAGTAAGATATAATTAGACGGGTAGAGACGGCTGCGACTGCAGGAAGCCCACGTGTGAAAGTCGCTCGCTGAAACCTCGGTCATCGCTAAAAAGATCCCCAGGAGCACGGGAAATCGCGCGCTTTCTACGACTTTTACCGTGCACACCGGTCGAAACTCCGAAATAGAATTCTAACCGCGCGTTCCAGCTGTTTTCGAAAACACGTTCCACTCCGAGCGAATTAAGGAGGTTCATCCGGTTAAGGAATTAACAGATAGATCTCAAAAAAAAAATTTGATAGTCTACAACAGTATACCAGGATACCTCGAAATTATTTTTAAGTCTGGATATCTTAATGATGAGATATTAATATAAATATTTTTTACAATTTTACATTTAGTCGTATGGAAAAGAGTGATTTCTTAGACTTCTATCGCTAATTTATTACGTATTGACAGACAGTTTTGACTGAAACTTATGTCATATTAAAGAGAAACATTTAACGAATATTTTAATTGCAAATTTAGGTAGATTGGGTTACAATGAATCGAGGAATATTAAATATTTTTTACAATTTTACATTTAGTCATATAGAAAAGAGTGATTTCCCAGACTTCTATCGCTAATTTATTAGGTATTGATAGATAGTTTTGAATGAAATTTATGTCATATTAAAGAGAAACATAATTTAACGAATATTTTAGTTGCAAAATTAGGTAGATTGGGTTACAATGAATCGAGAAATATCTAAACACAACAAACGAAATCTGTATCTTTCAGCAATAGATAACTTCCGTTATTAACATGTACGCTAGTCAAATCAAGCTCCCCTTTTCTATAACTTGCATTTCACTTGCTACGTACCAGATGAACCTCCTTAAACGATTTAAACTAATATTATAATATTAATTATTAATTAAAACCATCGAATCGATTTCGATGCGTAATTATTCCAAAGATTACCGATTCTACTGAAATCTATTCCGAACCAGAAGACCGATCGGATTTTTAATTCACGGCAAGTGCATGAAGCAGCGTCGCCCAAATATTTACCCGTTTCGAAATAACCCCATCTATTGCCACGGCCAGAGCAGATGAGAGCTGCTGAGGTCGGGACTCATTGTCAGAAGTCTTGGCATCTCTCTGCGCGAGTGGGCGTCGCTCTAGCGATGGAACGTCTGTCGGTAGCTCATGGTTTCGGTTGTCTGTATGCGTGCAGCGTTTGCGGTTCACACGTAGCCAGCCACACGCACCTTATGCGAGAGCGGATGCACACCTACCTACTACGTAGCTCTGCGTCAGATAGACGCTGCTGCCTGCGTCGTTTCAACGCTGAAACGCCCTGCCTAGCTCGATTTGGCACCGGTGCTTCTGTCAACGCCGTGCCGGAAATGGCAAAGCAAACCTTAAGAGTGTTTCACAGAAAAATTCTACGGCTTAATGGAATGTTCGGGGAATTCGACTAAAATTCAAATTCCGAAAACGTCAAAACTTTTAGTAAAAGAAAATTCGCCTCTCACGATTTTGAATCGTGATTAACGATCGTTATAGACAATAAATTTCAATGAAGATTGAAATGAAGGACTTCTGGAGATCTTGGATCCTTTATGGATTTCGAAGGATGAATTTAGCTCTGGATACACCCGACCTTTCGCGCTGCCCGTTACCTTCGCCGAGGAGTCTTCACCGTTAGTCACCGGAAAGTCACGACGACGAGACGGCTCGCGACGAAACCGCGTCAAATCGGCGCGTTTAGAACAGCCGCAATCTCGAGCCACTGGCCTCCCGTTTTTCTGCACCGGCACGAAAGGGTTTGATGACTCGGGCAAATCGACCGAGCAGAATTCGACGAGCGTGTAGAAACGTATTTGTAATACAAATTCCTCGTTCTTGTACAAATACCCGGGATGTTTCTCTCGGCATGAAATTTTGATCCGACATTAACTAAAAATCGACCGAACGACTTTATCGTATTTGTACTGCGTTCAATTAACACTGTTTTCTTTCTGTTTTCAGGTGAGTACAATTCCGTGTCCGATCGAAGGGAATTAGCGAGGGACGACGAAGGTAAAGGTACTTTTGTAGCATTATTTTCGGAGAATCATTGGTACGGGAGAAAAAACTGATAAGCCCTGTCCAATTTCTCCGAGTCATTCGCGGAGCCCGATTGGGCGCGCGGCAAAATTGAAAATTGCCATAATCCAACGGGCAGTTACGGTAATACCCGGCAATGCCTGAACATGCGCGTTCGTACGGGACCGTTCCGAGGCAATTTTTATGCTAAACTCGCCGATGATGCACGTAACACCTAAGTTTCACGGCGGTCGGACCGCTACACGGGGAGAAAGTATAGTAATCAACCGGTCGATTGCTTTCTAGCGAAGGATGCCTGAAAGGCTACTCCTAGCCGGTCTTACCACCGCGAACCTTCAATTTTTTTCAGTCGCCCGTAGATCGTTTCGTGCGATACAGTGATTGAACAGTTATTTCATTTACGACCATCGCCAATTAGACTCCAATATTAATTGGGCACGTTGAAAATGTAAAAATACGACTCTCGACGTTCCATCGCAAAGAAAGTAATACGAAAAAGAAATTACGAGGCGACCGTTTCGTTTGTCAAGTTCTATATAAAATATATCGACAGTTGAAATGCGACGTAACGCGGAGGAGAAATCCTAAAACGAGTGTAGCTGAACCGCGGAAACCGACGATTGTCAAGTGAAACCGTGAAGTGCATTAAAACCTCGAAACACGCTGGTCGCTCGGCATCGGCAGTAGAACGATGACGAATTAGGGCAGACAGGCGCGATTAATCGTTGACCGGTCTTATTCCCGCGTACGACTGCATCAATCACTATGCTTGCCTTTCCATTATCGCGACGAGTCCGAGATAAGCTATCGGGGCTAATATCCCCCTGCATTTCGATTATGAATTCGCGCTGCACCCTAGCCGACGTCGGGCCCCGGGCCTAATTGAAATCTACGACTCTGAACTTGCTGTCGCCCGGTAGAATGATATTAACGAGCGGCCCGAGCTACCAATAGCCGGCGATTTGTCGCGCGAACGCTAATCACTGATTACAAACGTCTCGGCTAACTATCACGGCTCCTTTGCCTGATTTGTGGCGAGCCTAATGCTCCCGTGATACGCCATCCTTGTAAATCTTAATACGAAACATGTCGTTTACACAGTTTCGACCAAAGTACACAAGTATTTCTTTTATTTAATAATTGCCCGAATTATATCGATCATTCTTACGTTAATTGAACCAAGGAGGCATTTTTTTATAAATAATTTGAGCGGAATTTGAAGAACCGTTCTGGTATCTCGTACGCAAGCGCGAGCGATCGTGGAATTTTTCTAACACCGAGTACATCGACCGATGATATCGATCATTCTTACTTTAATTGAACCAAGGAGGCATTTTTTATAAATAATTTGAGCGGAATTTGAAGAACCGTTCTGGTTTCTCGTACGCAAGCGCGAGCGATCGTGGAATTTTTCGAACACCGAGTACATCGACCGATGATATCGATCATTCTTACTTTAATTGAACCAAGGAGGCATTTTTCATAAAGAATTTGAGTCGAATTTAAAGAACCGTTCTGGTTTCTCGTACGCAAGCGCGAGCGATCGTGGAATTTTTCGAACACCGGGTACATCGACCTGGCCGTGCCAGACGACGCACCGGTCGAGTGCAATTTGCAGACAATCCGCGATGGCACGACGACGCGGTGGGGGACAAAGAGTAGGTGTTTTTTACTTATCACCCCGCTGGATTTAGCGATGGGCTGAAAAGACCTCGAGTCACCGCGGCTCGCCGGAAGCGGCAAATTGCCTCGCGTTCCGTCCTCGAAATTGAGAGTTTTCGAAGGGCTCGCCGGATCGGCCAAGGATGTTATCGTTCCTATTATTAGAGCCGGCTCGGTTTTAAAGTTTAAGAGGCACACGGGGCTCGACTGGTCGTTGACAGGAGTTTTATAGCAGGCGATATAAAATTAGAAACAAGTAATACGTAGAGCAGTTAGCGTCGAACACGTTTGCATTGTCGCGTTGTTCATAAATCTGTATGACGCGAACGTTGGCGGCGTTTAAAAGACAAATTCGTCCGTCGGGATAACGTGGTCGATAGCGACGGTCGTCGGACCGAATTCTCGCTCTTTCTTCCCGAAGGAGGAGAAAACCCATCGCGGAGCGGGTTTACGATCCCATCCGAGACCGTGACTCGATCTCCCCGCCGACGTAACTTTACAACCGAGCCGTGCATTTCGTTTCGCGAATGTCAGAGGTAACGTCGTCCACGGTTTTTGCAGCTCCGTCGAAAGATCGAGCTTCGGCTGCTAACTCGTTTTTCTTCGTCGACGCTCATTAGATTCGGTCGTCCGGCGCTCGGGACGATCTCTGGTATCGGCGGACCGCGAATGTTTTGCATTATGCAAATACTTCTATTTCCGCGGCGCAAGAATTTAACGGGAAATTGGCGAAACGTCATTTACAGAGTGTAACAATTTCAAAAATCATCCCCTGCACGGTGGGCGCACACGCGTGCGTGCGTGTTTTCGCGGACGCGCCAGCGAATATAAATTGAATTTGCTCTCTACCTCCGAAACGGCGGACCGATATTTTACCTTTCGCGTTTCGGGAGAGAACCGGTCGACGCAATGATTTAAGCTGGCATCATCGGCCGGCCGAATCAAAAAACGAAATCAATTAAAACAGTCCGTTTAATTGAAACGATAATCGAGTTAGCTTGACGACGCAGCCGGACGCAGTTTTCGCACCTCGGCGGCCGCGAGGAGGAGGAGGAGGAGGAGGAGCCGCCGATTTTTGGTAGTAATTTGCTAATTAAACGTTAATGCCCGGGAGACAAATGCGAGCGCGTGTCTTAATGGATAAACGCGACGATATTCATCGGCACGGACGGCGGCGATATTCGAGCCGGGCGACGACTCGTTAATGGGTAGTAAGAGGGAATATAACGCGAACGAACTGTTAGTAGTACCGTTGTTGCGCGGGTGTAATTTGGCATAATGAGGCCGGCGCGTTTTAATCTTCGTTATTGAATTCGTTGGCTAAACATTAACGGGCCGGATTGAAAAGCATCGAACGCGATTTTATCGGGATTGATTTCTGGCCCGGCGACCCGATAATTATCCACGTTCGATTCACCCGTTACCATATCTCGTTCGCGCGAACCCCCCGACGCTCCCCAGGACGCATTAAACGGAAACACTACCTTTTGTCGTCGCGAGACACCGAGTTACGCACGCCGCGTCGCAATTAATTAAAAGTGAGACTGACCAGCGGATTTAGTCAAGGNGTTAAACAGAAACACTACCTTTTGTCGTCGCGAGACACCGAGTTACGCGCGCCGCGTCGCAATTAATTAAAAGTGAGACTGACCAGCGGATTTAGTCAAGGAGCAACAACGCGGAGCCGCGAGAAATTTCAAAAAGTGCCCCCGTACACACATCTGAGAGCCGAGAAAGAGGGTCGGTTCCATTTCTAGATTAAAACGCGACACCCCGTATAAGAGATGCGAGGGAGTCTCTCTCACGCACACCGTGGCTCGTAGGTGAAAGAAACACAAACAGCGAGACGATTTGGTCCTCCTAAGGGATCTCGCGCAATAATTTCCCGATCCATTAAGGCTCGGAGACACACAGACTCCTCGCACGGACAGGGACACCCACACCCCTCGGTTCTAACAAGCGGAAGACCCTCGGGGAGCCGCGAGTGTCTCGTAGGTGGCACGTTGGACGCTCGCCACTGAGAATTCAATTAACGGTAATTATATGGCGACCCAACCCCTCGTTACTTTTCTGCCGGCGCGCAGGTGCATCCGCGGTGCCAGAAACTTCGGACCAAGTCTCGTTCCGAAGACTAAAACTAGGCGGCAACCCCCGCTCTCGCCTTTTCTTTATCTATGAACCACCCGGCCAACAGCAGCGGCGGCGGCGGCGGCACCTCGAGGTAAAAGGGTTTGCGTTTAATACCGGCGGGGAGGTTCTCAAGAATTGGCAGGGATATCCGCGAGACCCTAATTGTGTGTCCATGGAGTTTGCTTTCATGCCGTGGCAGGATCAGGCCGCTGGCTGCCAGCCGAATCTTAAGCCCCAGGACCTTCTTTTTACCAACCGATAAAAGACTCCCCTGGCCTTTTGAATTACGCGGTTCCGTAATTAGGGGAGGAATTTTGATCGACGGGCGACGATCTTCTTTTCGTTTTCACCGAATGCCACGTTTACGAGTCCTTTCGCTTCGATATTCCAGAATCGTGTCGTTCATTTTTTCTAAGTAAAGATACTGATTAATCTGGTCTGTCATCGGGGATCGGCGTAGAGCAAATAGGAAATCACCGTTTAATCGCGGTGGATCTCATCGAGGCCTCTTGGCGGAAATTGAACAGCGAAATAAAATAAATATAAAAGTCGGGGTGGGGAGGAAAAAAAGCTGCCGAAACGGCAGATTAACAACCGGGCGCCGTTTCCACGGCTCGCGTGGATATTTTTCATTTAACCAGCATCGGGCTTTTAAAATCGGAAATATTTTTTGCCAGCGCAAATACGAACGGACGGCCGAAACAACGACCGGCAATCGTCAGTAAATTTCTCTCTTTCTCTCTCTTTCGCTCTCCCTCTCTTTCTGTCCCCGAACGCGGGGGTGTAATATCAATTATAAACGCGTAACCAATAACTATACCCGCGTATATCTGCTCGGCAGTCGTCGACCAGGAATTCGTCGAATATTTACCAATCCGGCGTAATCGAAAAAACGGGAAGCGACCGGCGGAATACATTTTCATCGCGTTTGCAAAACACATTCGCTCCACGATGGTGTAACTTTCCGCCCCCTAAACTTCTCGCGGATATGTTTGCTTTCTTTTCGTTCTATTTTATGGAAAATAGTAACGAGGACGACGATCGGAAAAGTCGAATAACGACACGCACGGAATTTTTAATAACGTTAATGCTGACGAATAAAAATGATAATGGCGAGAGTAGGTGATAGGGTTTAATGAAATGTTCGAGATGTTCATTTTTTTCCATATTTCACGTGTAACGACTCGCGCGCGCGAGCACGGAAATTTGTGAAATACGAGAAAGGCAATAAATATGAGAATTTTTAGATTTATACTCGTATTTACTCTCGGTCGCAATAACAGTTAGCCGGCCTCTCGAATGATTTTTTGACAATTTTTCAGTAACGCGGCTGCATATTTTCAGTTCGATGAAAAAAAAAGACTCGGGCATGATCCTATAAAATACAAAACTTCCAAATAAATAAAGAAGACGAGAAAAATAATACAATTATACGCCGTTTTTCGGCCGTCAACATTTTTTCATTTGAAATTGGCATAAAAAAATGATGGGACGCGACACGGATACCGAATTCGATATTCGATTTTTTTATCTACTCGTTCGAGGAGCGAATGAAATTAGCGGCGCGAACACGGCTCCGACTGGAACAGGGGGGTTAATAAAACCGGGCGTAAAACACTTGGACAGATCAGAGGGGTTCCCACCCCTAATGACGGGTCGCGCGCGTCCCTCGATCGAAACCGTAAACGCGACACTAAACGACCGTCACGGGCATTTGTCTTTAAACCCTCCGACGAACGTCGCGGGACTTTCGATGGCCGCCGTGACACATCGTGTTCCCCGTTCCAAACAATTACACCCCGGATCCTTCGATTCAATCTTGTTAAAACAAACTCTAATAATTGATAAAGCGTTCATCAATTTAATTGATCACGGTCCGTGATTCGCAGCGAATCTCCCCGAAGCACGAAGCGAGTCGCGTTCCGCGCGAATTAAAATATATCGGACTGATAAATACTTTTGATCGAATTGGTTTTGAAGGGCGGCAGGGGTCGACTCGACGGACGGAAAGTTGGCTTTTCGATTGTCGACGTGTATACGCGACGTTCGAAACTTGCCGGGTTAACCGTGAAAGCCGCGGGAGCGTAGATAAGTGTTAGGTATCAACTTGTTGCATTAATTACAGTGGGGAGGCTATTAGCTATCGATTCGCGCGAAACCTCGTTTCTCTCTATTTAGTTACCTCTCTTCTCGGTTTCCGTGTACATAGGCGCACGCGTATCACCGGCTCACCGCTGTTTAGAGGCTTCCTACACACGTACCTTCCTACTGAGTCTTCCGGATTTACGGCACGTGCACCTACCAATCCATGGGGATGTTCGCCAATTCTTTTTCGCAATTTTAATGCGATCCGTCGGATTATAAATGCAGATCGAAATGGAAAAGGTCTGAAGCCCAATTGAGCGCTACTTCGCTCGTCAAATACGTCGGCGGCATGTTTGAGCGAAGAATTGTACGATTAGAGCCGAGAGCGGTCGTAAAAAATACTGGTGACGCGGGTTCTGCGCATCTAAGTCGTATCGGTGATAAGCGGGACACAGCAAAATATAAATACGCGAACCAATTTTGCTTGCGTTGATAACCTTTCTACTCGAGGGACGGATCGGCGACAGTGTCGCAACGGTACAACAGTTCGTTCTACCGTACGAGTCGAGCAGAAGTTTAATTGTCGCGGTTAATGAAACAACTATGAGGCTAGATAATCATTTATAGAAACGATTAAACGTTATATCAGATTCATTATCATCGAAACAAGAACTACTATCTGAATTCTATTAATAAGTCGTACAAATGAAAAATTTCTAATAAAATCGAGCAGTAGTTTTAATTGTTTTATGGGATTCACTTTGAACGTAATTTGATAGCGATCGATCGGGCCGATCGATACCGCTGGAAAAGTTAATTGAAACTCTTTCGGTGGGCGGCCTTCATGGTGTTTTACGTTCTCGCGGAAGCGCGCGTTGCTTTCCGGCGAAAGGAAGGTGCTTGCAGGAGCGGATACGTGGACCGGAAGTGGTCGGTAGCACCGCGCCGGCAATTACGCGGACCTGCAGCCATCCCTATCAGCTCGCCCACGACCGTGTGGAAAACCAACACGTATACACGTAGACTCCCTTAAGACCTGTCCACACTCGATCGATTCAACGCTTCCTTCGTCGCGTAAAAAAAAATCGTTTCAATTAATCTTTCCAGAATTTCTAATCCGAGTTTCGTTCGGATCGCGGAATCGACGAAACGGTTCGAGAATTTTCGATCTACCTCCGCGTATAAAACGAATCAAAATATCCTGTTCTCTCTTACGCAACTCGAGGGCGACCTTACGCAAGCCGATGAAAGCGTTTCAATTGCATCACGACGATCGAGTTATCAACTCGTTAGCGCGGCTGATAATAGTTTCGGTCCGCGGTGCGAACGCGGCTTTAAATCGCGCAAAACTCGCGGCCACCGCGGCGCACCGGATGAAAAAAACCGAGCGGCTCTCCTTTTTTTTTCTTCTTTTCTTTTTCTGTCGGCGCGGTCAGCTCACCTTGATAATGCGAGATAACACGCGAGTACACCAACAAACGAGCGTGTGTACGGAGAGAGGAAAGAGAGGATAAAAAGAGTTGCGCGGTCGCGGCCGGCGGAAAGGGGAAGAGGCCAGTGGGTATCTGTAACTGAACACTGTGGTTCGCGCGAATATGCCGCGGCCTACGAGGAAAATTAAATATTACGCGGTTGCAGCCGCGTGAAATTTTCTGTTTTCCAACGATCCCCGTCGCCGCCCTCCCACGCCGCCGCCGCTTTTTACGAGGCCGCATTTTTTTTCGGGGTGTTTATTAGTTAATGCGGGAAACGCATTACCAGCTACTAATTCGCTGAATTTCATTTCGCGGGAAAGAGCATTTCCATGAGCGGGAAAAATTGTTCCGACGGGCCTCCCGCGCCGCTGAGATCAAACGACATTCCGTTCTATTATCGAGATAATATTAATGCGCGCTAGCGAATTACGTAAAAAAAAACACTCGCCGACCATTTTCGTTCGACGGACGTGACACATTTTTTAAAATATAAAAACGTATACGTAACACAGCAGTCGGAAAAGGGAATCAATAAGGGAGTTATTAAACGTACCGGAACGTAGTGTTCGACCAAAATATCATCCTCTGTGCGCGGCGGAACGATTTTGAAAAATTAAAAATTCGACCTCGCACAGGCATACGCTACGTCACCGCACGCTTTTAGTTTAATAACCAATGCGCAGGTTAGCTACTCGTGTCGCGCGGCAAGTCCATTTCACCGGTGCAGCGGAAAGCAATAGGTATCTGCGAAAATTTCATTAAAAATTGATTGCGGGACACGCGCGCTACGAGGCTCGATTGTGCAAATATCAATTAATACTTTCAGCCGCGGTTAATTGCGATTAGTGCATCAAATTGAGAGACGAAAATCAATTTATTTTTATTGTACTTCCGGTTATTATCAATCGACAAGGAAAATTCTACAATCAAATCGCGCTCGCTCGATCTCGTCGACGTTTCACACGGATTTAGCATTCTTACGTCCCGGTCGATCGACCGGATTCGGCAATTGTTCTCGGCTCGGCTCGGCTCGGCAATTCCGATCGGACGGTGGCACATATTTCACGAAACAGATCAAAGGGTGAAAGGATCGGGTGGACGATAAAAAATATTATGAGACGGCGCGGGGTAGAGATCGGGAGTCTGAAACCGGTCGCTTCCCGTTGGATCGCGGCGCGGCGACCGCATATTCCGACTAAATTCGAAAAGGTCGATATTTCAAATGCCAGCGTCAGGGGTTAACCGGGGGCTATTTTGAGTGCGCCGTACCGGCATGTAGGACCCGAACACACCACCCGTCAATAATCCGCTGAATAAACTATCGTCCGGCCGCCCACACGGCCACCCACCCGTCCACCACAACTCCACTCAACCGCCACGTACAGCCAGACATATATCACGTAGGAGTGTGGCGAGTGCCCGCGCGCGTGCTGTCTCTCCCTGTGTTCGTGTACATCCGTGGAACGTGCTAATATATGTACCGCAGGCGCGGCTGCACGAGCTTCCACCTTCTCCTATGTACGTACCTACGCGTATGTACAGGCTGTCCCAGCCCCGGATTGATATAATCAAATTAAAATTAATACGAGCCCGAGTTCGGTAGACAACTTTTATGGCACTCGCGCGTTTTAAGAGCGGACGCGGGAAACGTGTGCCGCGAAACGCGACGAGTAATTGATATAATTCTTCATGCGAAATCTTACGAGGCTTTTGAAACACGGTCGGTGGTTCGAGATTTCGAGCTACGGGGTACGAGTGGCAGCGTTTTCCAGTTTGAAATCGTAACCGCGTGAAATCGCTGAATGAGAAAGTCATTTGGTCTATTGTATCATTATTTTGGGAACATCCTGTAGATTTTACAGTGTGGGACGGTGACAGCGGGGGCGGGGCAGCCTCGGGGGAGACAGCGGAACGATGGGTACGACCGAGGAAATGAGTAAAGTTCCGTGAATAAAATAATAATTTTGTTGCGGCTCCGAAATTCCTGCGCGCCCCTATAGAAAATTGCAGGGGCTTCAAAACGCGTCGACGGCGTGTAAATAACTGTAAATGCGGGCGTGCTTCGATGCAACTGGAATTTGTGGCTTTGAAGGAATCGAGAGACAATGGTTATTGCCTTCTTATTTCTTCATAAATATCGTTACGCTGATCTCTCGAGCCATTCCCCGCGTTATTTCTTTATAAAAATGGAACGCCGGACCGCTTTGATGATCAATATAATTTTGTATACGATCGGCTCCTGCGCGTCGCGATGTTTTCTACTGTATAAATATTTAATCAAGCCAATTTATGCGCGTGGCTCGTAATTGCCGATGAATATTTATTATAATCATTGCGCGATCATCTAAACAATTGAATTTTCGAAACTGGGATGCATAATTGCTTAACGAATATCGAAATTCGTAAGGAACCTGTCTTTCGTACGCCAAACCGCGAATACTTGATACATAAATTTGATTTACTGTAATTTAATTCCGAACCGAGGATACAAATATATTTGTTCACGACTGTGTGGGTGTCGAATGCTCGCTAGCGAGTCACCTACATACGAACAACGCGATGTATTATTGACACCGCAACCCCCAATGTAGCCCGGCATCGTCGCCCCCTTTGTGTCCTCCCTTGTTGGAAATCGGACAGGTGTGTACGTGCATGTGCGATATACGCGCACGTACGCGGCGGCGTCCGGGTACCGGGTGACGTTCTACAAACCGCTGTCGCGGACGCGTCCAATAAATTTCTTTCGATATTTTTATTCCATGGAAAATCCCGATCTTTATTTCCAACGTACACGGGATACCGTTCTATTCTTGAAATCGTATCGGAAAAGGATTGATAGACGATCTTCCCAAGTATTTTTCATTGAACGGGCCATCAAAGTAATCTTGAACACCGGCAACGGTGGATGTTTCGCGAAATAAAGCTTGACCCGTCTAAAGAGATTAAACGGTCGAGCGACGTCCTTCCTTGAGAATGATATACTCGCGGCGAGAAAGTCGATGCTCGTTTGGACGAGATTCAAATGTGAAAAACGGGGGATGGATATCCTTGGACCGGCGCGGCGCGGCGCGGAGTAATGAAAATCGACGGACTCGCGTCCGGCGTCCCCGGAGGACGTCTTTTCGATTTTCGACTTGCCACTCGTATTTTTAGCGACGGAAGGGGGACGGAATTCGATCAACTCGGGTCGACGTCTTGCAGTTTAGGTCGCACCCCTAAACTCGCGTCGCTCGGGCGGAATTAACCACCGACGGGAGACAAGGGCCCTCCGCTTACCCCAGGTCCGGGATTACTCGACGCGATAATCGAATCCGCTCGCTAATTAACTCCGGGAGTAATCGCGAGTAAAACTTTCATGCCTGAACCGATTCGCGCCGCCTTTGACTGACGCGCGACTCGCTCGAGAGGGACGAATGGGTTGCGGGCAAACGGGGGGACGGAGAATCAGGTGAACAATATTACCGAAGACGCCGCTTCGGTTGCACCGGTATAATTCAACCGAAGCCAAGGTTCTTCGGTGAAACGAATTTCAGACAATGCGCAAAGGCTACGTGCTTCCCCGACCCTTATATATTCTTCAACGCTAATTCTAAAGTCATTAATAACTTTCGTTGGGCTCGCCACTCTTCAAATTTCCGATGTCCGCCCAAAGATTAGTTTGTAATCCTACCTAACCATACTAAGTCACAAAACCATTATTAATACAATGGATGAAATTTTTCTCCATGAGTTCCAGAGATTTTCGAAATTCGAAACTACATTTAGGTCTCAGGAGACCCTCCCTCTTAATCGTGTTCTTGGAACCCGTAAAATCCAGGGTCTCGTTCCAGGGGACCCGTTCGAGAATAGGCATTGTTCCATAAATTTGAGCGACGTATCTTTTAAGGAGTGTTTACGGCGACCAGGTAACGAGTAGTCGTTAGCCAGTTTCGGCTTTCCAAGGATTACAAACATCGTCGTCACCGAGTAGGTATTCCACCGGGCATGGAGAAGGCAGTTGAATTATGCACGAGGCAGGTCAGGTAGAACCGCCGGCTGACCTTCGAACCGCCGATAATTCGGTTATCGAATCGAGCAATTAGCATTGTTTGTGCCGTCGATAATAAACAAATAAGACTCGACGCGAGGCTGAAAATAGCTCGCGACGTCGTCGGCTCGACGTGATTTATAATTAATAAGAGATCTTTTGGTTGGTAGGCGCGGTTACGCGTATTTTTTTTTCTACGCGGATAAAATTCAGGTCGGAAAGGGTTAATTATCTGCTCGAGCGCGCGACTAAAATTACGCTTCAGGTCGAGCCGCATTTCACAATGTCACCAGCCGCAGCCGCGCGATTATATCGATCGTCTGCATTCCAAGTGCCGATACGTTTTCGCAACAACGGAGAAAAACCGGCCTGTCCCGCGGCTCGCGAGCCCCGAGCTCGATCGCCTCGTAATTTCCTTCCGGCGCGGCGGCGCGTCGCGTTTATTTATCGGCGAATCGCGTGTCCCGGCTAATAGAATCGTCGGGGAGACAACCTTCCTTCAGGGAAGGCTCACCAATTGATTCATTCATTGCTCCTTCGAGTATTTTTTTACTCCGAGGGAACGCAGTGAAGACACTCTTTGAGGAGAGATATTGATCGATTCATGCAAATCTTATTAGCAGATTTATGAAAGACATATGTTTAGATAATAAACGGTGAAAGGAGTTTTTTCAACGTCTCGATTTGCATGCAAATCTGCGCATTACTTTTTAATTCATTTTAAATTGCCGTTTAATTGTCATTTATCAATCGAATCAAGACATCGTTAAAGTTATTTATATAACATTAAAATATTATGATAGCTCGTAAAACAGTAGTATCGAATCGTGCGAATTATGTGTGTACAATTTCAATTGATCCCGAAGCAACGACGTAATGATACACATTAAAGAACGATAGCTATAATTTACGGTAATAACAGATAATTCTGTCATTTTTGTAATTGCTTCCACACTACAATATGTGAGTTTCTCTTGTAAATGACCTGAAAACTTATTCAAAGTACATCTGTACACAAAGTGTAAACGCTTCACGTTACACCTCGCAATTAATTACTTATTGAAAACTGTCCTCTTTAATTCGATGAAAATTCGAATTAAATCTTTATCGTACATTTCAAAACACAAAATAAATTCCTATTTATATTTCATTTTCTAAATTGACATTAGAATCGTTTTACTCAGCATAAGAATCCGCAGTCTAGCAATTATCTGAAAACACTTGTCATTCGACATTCCACAAAATTCCTTGCACGCTTTCGAGTTACTTCCATCAGTTTCGCCCCCGACCACCCCCTGATTTACTGTACACGATGCAAGCGACAGAACCGATCGTGTCCGTCGGCCAAGTGTACGTACGTACGTACGTACGTACGCGTGCACGTGACTGGTGCAAAAAGAACACAGGACGTTGCATGTGCACGCCGCCGTGGATGTGGTGTACCTTGACACGGATGGCTCCCTGAATCAGCCGACAGCTAGCAACAAACATCACCTCGCTATCGCACACGCCTACCGGCCTGCTCTCTACGACGCCGCTCACTGTGTGCGGAGCCCGCGTGCATGTGAGCCGGTTGACGAACGGCAACGATAAGCCCGTCATCGGGCTGGACGATGACGACCGCGCCGTAGGAAATTCCATTTCCTCCGATAGACGATTCGGAGGTGAATCGCGCTAAGAGTCTGAATGCGATCGAACAGTGGGAACCCAAAAAAAACTCCTACATTTATACGATTATAATTGTGAATATCAATGAACTACGTCAATGTATGATTAAATATGCAACGTGTTGTCATAATTGTACCTATGAATAGTTTCATTTACACGAGTGTATAATAAATTTAGCAACATGATCGATAATATCGTCTGATAAGAAGGTCCGTGTCAAATGTTAAGGAGGTTCATCTGGTACGTAGCAAGTGAAATGCAAGTTATAGAAAAGGGGAGCTTGCTACTAGAGTACATATTAATAACGGAGGTTATCTACTGCTGAAAGATGCACATTTCGTTTGTTGTGTTTATATATTTCTCGATTCATAGTCACCCAATCTACCTAAATTTGCAATTAAAATATTCGTTAAATGTTTCTCTTTAATATGATATAAGTTTCATTCAAAACTGTCTGTCAATACCTAATAAATTAGCGATAGAAGTCTGGGAAATCACTCTTTTCCATATGACTACATGTAAAATTGTAAAAAATATTTATATTAANATTAAATCTTTATCGTACATTTCAAAACACAAAATAAATTCCTATTTATATTTCATTTTCTAAATTGACATTAGAATCGTTTTACTCAGCATAAGAATCCGCAGTCTAGCAATTATCTGAAAACACTTGTCATTCGACATTCCACAAAATTCCTTGCACGCTTTCGAGTTACTTCCATCAGTTTCGCCCCCGACCACCCCCTGATTTACTGTACACGATGCAAGCGACAGAACCGATCGTGTCCGTCGGCCAAGTGTACGTACGTACGTACGTACGTACGCGTGCACGTGACTGGTGCAAAAAGAACACAGGACGTTGCATGTGCACGCCGCCGTGGATGTGGTGTACCTTGACACGGATGGCTCCCTGAATCAGCCGACAGCTAGCAACAAACATCACCTCGCTATCGCACACGCCTACCGGCCTGCTCTCTACGACGCCGCTCACTGTGTGCGGAGCCCGCGTGCATGTGAGCCGGTTGACGAACGGCAACGATAAGCCCGTCATCGGGCTGGACGATGACGACCGCGCCGTAGGAAATTCCATTTCCTCCGATAGACGATTCGGAGGTGAATCGCGCTAAGAGTCTGAATGCGATCGAACAGTGGGATCCCAAAAAAACTCCTACATTTATACGATTATAATTGTGAATATCAATGGACTACGTCAATGTATGATTAAATATGCAACGTGTTGGCATAATTCTACCTATGAATAGTTTCATTTACACGTTGCACGAAATTTGTCAATACGATCGATAATATCGTCTGATAAGCAGGTCCGTGTCAAATGTTAAGGAGGTTCATCTGGTACGTAGCAAGTGAAATGCAAGTTATAGAAAAGGGGAGCTTGCTTGACTAGAGTACATATTAATAACGGAGGTTATCTACTGCTGAAACATGCAGATTTCGTTTGTTATTTCTCGATTCAGTCACCCAATCTACCTAAATTTGCAATTAAAATATTCGTTAAATGTTTCTCTTTAATATGACATAAGTTTCATTCAAAACTATCTGTCAATACCTAATAAATTAGCGATAGAAGTCTGAGAAATCACTCTTTTCCATATGACTACATGTAAAATTGTCAAAAATATTTATATTAACCCTTTGGGTACGGATTTATTTGAGAAAATATATGCATGTGGAACGGATATAATTTTTGGTTGCTTGGAGTTGTATGTAAAAGCAGTACATTTTACGTAAGAATTTATTTATTTCTAAAATATTGGTGACATATGTAGTATTAAGGTGTCTTCAAGTAATTAGAATTGCAAAACAAAAATAAATTAATAACAACAAAATAAAACTAAATGAAATAAATTCAATCTAGGCTCCTAGGGGAAAAAAGTGAATGACGTGTCTCAAACGTTTCCATATGACTACATGTAAAATTGTAAAAAATATTTATATTAATATCTTATCATTAAGCTATCCAAATGACTTAAAAATTGTTTTGTGGTATCCTGGTACACTGTTATGGACTATCAAATTTCTTTTTGGAGGTCTATCTAATTCCTTAACTGGATGAACCTCCTTAATCGGAAAGAGGAGTGTCAGAAGAATGGAGAAACGCGGTTGAACGTCGGCCCCCCCAAGAGGTCCGCCTATTAATACCTCGCGCGTGGAATTCACGGTACGTAAACCCAGAATCTTTAACCGACGGACTATAAAGGTAACCGCAGAGCGACTGCCAAGGAGCCGGACCAGCGGAGACGATCTTGGAACGCGAACAACGCGGGCTGGTGGTTTACTCAGGAAGAAGGATGACGGGGCGTGGTCCCACCCCCCGAAGTGCATTACCGGAGAGTGTACTTTCGGAACACACCGCGCCGGCTGGCCACCCCCGGTGTCGGGGGTGGCAGCGCACGAATCGCCTCTCTCCGCTTATACATGCTGCTGCGTTCCGCTTTGTACGCTCACGTCGCGGCCAAACGCGCTCGCATTGATATTTTTGGTAAATCGGTTAATTGCGAATTACCTGTCAAATGTATCAGGTAAATAACGCAATTAACCCGGATAATTGGAAAATTAACTAAATCGCATTTCGGAGTTTGTTAATTCCCTATTATACGGTAAACGCATGTTTTCAAGTCTCCGATCGACGCTACTCGAATATTTAACGAGAACGTATAATAATATACACGTAGATTTCGTAATATAAGAAAATGCGTATTATTCTAATAAGGAATTCCGGGTAGATCCCAGGGCGCAAGAAATATTGCGCAGTTTTGGAGACGTTTATTTAAAATATTTTATGCGACGCGAGACAGCTAGAAAGCGGGACGAGCCCTGCTGGGGTGGCTCGAGCCGGGGACCAAGGGGGAGAGAAGGGATAGCTCTCTTCTTTCCATTTACTCCCGTCCCTGTTCCCTTTCACAGAATATAGCGAGCGAGCGCACGCTGGCACACCCTTATTGCCGGTTCCAGGCACCGGCATACCTGATCTTATGGGAAATCCATACTGGCCCTTACCTCGCTGGGAATACGAAGGGTGCAGCCCTCCTTCCACGAACCCTTTCACTCCCACCGCTCTCCTCTATTCAAGACGTACAAACATTTTCTCGCCAGTCACTCGAACGTGAAATCATTTAACAATTCCGATTTTAGACAGTTTTCTCTTTACCGGTTCACGAGAATATGTACAAGCTAGGATTAGTGTCATTAAGCTCCTTGGGCACAAAGTCTGTCGGAGCCGTCGCTAGTTGCGTGCCCGGCCGGCACGTGTGTGTAGGTGAGTTAATTGCCTGAACGAATGGGAACGATCGTGCGAACGATAAACCGGGGTCTCGAAACACACACACACACACACACAATAGGAATTTTTCTTTTCCGAACGGGCGCGCGCGATGATAATTAGAATCGGCGATGGAATTCGGGCGGTAGACGAAAACGAGTAAGAACCGTGAATGGACGTTGTAGAAAAATAGCGTTGCACCGGCGAATCGATTTTCTGTCATTTACAAGCTCCATTAAGTCCTCGAGATCGTCGCTGAAGAACGAAACCCCTTACGGCAAGTCCTCACCCCTTTTGCCGCGACTTTCCACGTCCAGTAATTTAATCCTTTAACGGTGGAATCGCATGCCTCATTAGCGCCCCAAGATTCCGTGTGCCCTTAACAGCTTTCAGAGCCGTGTAAAGCTCTTTCCGCTGTTCGAGCTGAAATTTCGGACTCGTCCAATTTCAAAAACCATTCCGACATCAATTTTCTACGAAGAATTAACGAACGTAAATTGTAACGAACGTCTCTCGTCGCGGCGAATTCGAGCCACCCGGGAATTCCTTAAAAAACGGGGCTCGATATTTTCTCCTTACGAGTCGCGCGGCGCCCGTTCTCCCTCTGACCAAAGAATGATGACGCGTATAAATAGTTGGATTCGCGGATGGCCGAAGGGCGCACGGTAAATATTACATTGGGTATTACACGGTAAAAGCGCGTCCCGCTCGCAAAAACTTCTTGCCGCTTACCACTCAAACGCTAACTAATCCAGCTTAACTTCTGCTACGTTATTCGGCAAGGAAACACAAGGAAAAAACGTTAATCGCATTACGCGTTCGTGCCGAATTACGCGTGCATCTTTCATCCGGCTGATTCATGCACGGTCATTGGTTAAATATTTCTTCGCGATACGCGAGAACGCTCATCGACGGACACGCCGCGGATTTTTATACCGAATAAAATGTTTACGGCGACCGATTAAAACGACCGTTCCGACCGTCGTCCAGCTGAATATCTGTGTTGTTTTGCAATTTCTGGGGTCATTATCGCTGACGTAGGGCTCTCCCATTCATGGCTGCCGATCGCAAACATTAATACCTGGTAATCGCTAATGCTGCAATTCTGTCACTACTCTAATTGCTATCATAGGACCGTTTCTACGTTTTATAAATACGAACCACGCTAATTTATGCGGATGAGGGGAGGTACAACGTTTTCCCTCGAAATAATTTGATCCTTACCTTCCTCCGGGAGTGAAAAATACTTTTACGAGGGTCGTACATTTTTTTACGCCGACAATTTTCCGAAACAGCGTTTTCGAGGCTGTCTCCGCCGGTTTTTAAAAATTCCATATCCGTTAGGCGGGGCAATAATTTTTTTAAGTCACGGTTAAATACGATTCCAGCCGGCGTTAATTCAATTCGTGCTAAATGAAAAACGCGTTTTTCCCAGAGATTTTTAAAATCGTACTTTAATACGACGAGACCGCGATTTGTTAAGTCATCGGGTCGCGAGGAGAGTACTATTTTTTATTACACCGTGAGTCAGATTTCGGTCAACGAAGTTTGTGCCGTGCGTCATTTACCTGGGAGCATCGATTCTGGCAAACGTGCCGCAGCGCGGACGTCGTCGCATGAATCAGACAAATCGACCGGATATTTTTGTGTAACAGTGACGCGAAATAATCAGTTGTTAATTTTTACATCGATTCGCAACGCGAAGATGAATCATAAATATTCAACTAAAAAATTACACAATGGCACAATGTGTGCGTCGGACGTAGTAACTTCGATTGAAATTTCTGAACGGCGTCCGATTCCAATCGGTGTTTTTCTAATTATCTCGTTTAGATCGGCGCGGTTCGTAAGGGGTTGATCGGCGAGGGTCGGCGCGGGCGCAAGCGTGAAAAAGTTTCGAAGCGGAGCGGGAAGAAGGGCTCGCGAACGAAAGGGAGTCGGACGGGAAGATTGATTGGCCGCGGCGCAACGGAAAGAGAAAGAGCGTATAGGCCAGGACGAAGGGGGATGAAAAAGACGGGCGAAGGAAGACCGAGAGAGCTGGAAAAATATAACCTGTTGGACCTCGAGCGAGCGAGAAGAGGCGCAGGCGCGAACAGGACGGACGATTCAGTGAACGACAGCGGAAAAGAGAAGAAAAGAGAGGCGGCAGAGCGAGACGGGCTCGTTAGTTCAAGAAGAGGGGAACCCGGGGTGAGAACGAAGAGAAGGACGAACCCGTCCCGAACCTGCCTCAACTACGGCTCGACTTTCGCGGTTCGATTCTGATCGGATCGATCTAACTAGCGGCGCGCCGGCAACCAAACCAGCCACTGGTATTTACTGTTGCTCTCTTTTCGACGCCCGGACCGCCCGATCGTTTATCATGTGTTGCTCGTTCCTCAAAATCACCACGATTTGTCCTTACTCCCCTTTTCTTTCCGGTTCTTTTTCTTACGCGTTTTGTTGCCCCACCGCGGCTAGTCGGAACGACAGAAGGGCTGCTCTCGTTTCCAGTTTCTTTCGATTCCTTCCGTTGTTCTTGTCGCTCCTTATCTTTCATACATGTGTAGCACGGGAGACAACGATTCCTGGCCAGCTCCAGTGTTAATTTCCCCCGCGGGGACAAGATCGCGGAACGCGGTATTTATTTTTTCATTCAATTTTTGTCTCTCAGAGCTATAAAATAATCTTGTCTCTAGATGCTCTGACAATTATTAACACACGTTCGCGATAAAATGCGAATTTCAACGGTGGCGAGCTTCCAGCGTAGCGTATTTATTTTACGAATTCTGCATAGTTCCGCAAAACGNCATTCAATTTTTGTCTCTCAGAGCTATTAAATAATCTTGTCTCTAGATGCTCTTGACAATTATTAACACACGTTCGCGATAAAATGCGAATTTCAACGGTGGCGAGCTTTCCAGCGTAGCGTATTTATTTTACGAATTCTGCATAGTTCCGCAAAACGCGTTGAAATCGTCTCTGGTTCGAAAAGCAACATAAAAATATATTCGCCGTCGAAAATAAACCGGGAACGCTGTTAATTCTAATTGTAACGCAAAGCCAAAACACTCGCGCTGCCGGGCAGCAGCGCAGCGGCGCGGTGCAGGATTTCGTTCTGAATTATCCAGCGAAATTTGCCAGCCGGGAGCAGCCGTTGCGAATTGTTCAAAATTCGGCGTTTCAGCGCGCGGGTCGGACAAAGGGGCGGCAGCCGAAGGATTCAAAAGCGAAAACGAGCACACTTTTCGAATCGATCATTGTTACGCTGTCGCGCTGCCGGCAACACGGGATGGGGGCGACGGTTTTTCGAGCTAAATACGGAATGCGCGGGGATTAATTTATGCAGCCGTACGATCGATCGGCTAATGGAGTTCACGGGGTTGGATATATTCTCCTTTTCCGCGAATTTTCTGTTATTGGAATTAACAATCATTTTTTAATAATTCGACGTAAGTGCGTTTTCATCTTCTCTGATCATCGCGCTCTGTCAGGACGATACTATGAAATTGTTCATTAATGAGAGTAGTAAATGATATAAAAAATTGCCGCTATTTTTCCCTCCACCGTATGATGGGCAATTAGTCGGAGATTTAAACGAAGTTGCGGTCACCCCGGCGACCTTTAAAATTACATTTCCGCGTCAATTAGCCCCGACGCGAATAATTAGAATAGATATTCGGCGAATGAATCGAAAATATGCAAATATAGTAATAAAGTAATGCTCGATTACCATCGACACCCCTTTAATGCCAGTTTGTAACTTAAAACAGGTCCCCCAAATATCAATGGGATTATAACGAGAGTACGAATGATAATGAATTTGGAGAGTAAACAGCGCGTTTAAAACGGATCAGGGTTTTGCATTTCATTTCCTTTTATTCGTGCTTCTTCACACGCAAGTCGATTCGATTTTCACCGAACATCCGCGCGCTACGTGTAATCCTTCTGTGTTCAATCGTCGCATTATCGCGCCGCATTACCTACCTACAGAAATTTGTTGTACAACGTGGGGGATATACCTTCNTGGTATCCTGGTACACTGTTATGGACTATCAAATTTCTTTTTGGAGATCTATCTAATTCCTTAACTGGATGAACCTCCTTAATCGGAAAGAGGAGTGTCAGAAGAATGGAGAAACGCGGTTGAACGTCGGCCCCCCCAAGAGGTCCGCCTATTAATACCTCGCGCGTGGAATTCACGGTACGTAAACCCAGAATCTTTAACCGACGGACTATAAAGGTAACCGCAGAGCGACTGCCAAGGAGCCGGACCAGCGGAGACGATCTTGGAACGCGAACAACGCGGGCTGGTGGTTTACTCAGGAAGAAGGATGACGGGGCGTGGTCCCACCCCCCGAAGTGCATTACCGGAGAGTGTACTTTCGGAACACACCGCGCCGGCTGGCCACCCCNGATATACCTTCTTGCACGCGAAAAATTGAAACGAGCCGGCGGGAACGCACGAAATGGAGCAATCGTTGCCCGATGCTCGGTCACGTACAATTATTCAATCGAGCACGTGCTCTAATCGAGCTCCCTGGAAACGCGATCCGCGGATTATCTTTCGCGCGAGATATACAGGTCTAATCTGGCCGGGTAGAAAAAGAGTGCAGCGATAAGCCGGGCCCGACGAGTTCGTCATCGCGCCTGTATCGTCGATTTCCACAGAAAAATCCCAGAATTTCGTTTTTTTCTGCGCAAAGTGTCGATCGGCCACGAGACATTCCATGCTCGCGAATAAAAATTGAACAACAATTTCGTACGCGAACGAGTCGATTCTTAAACCCGTTTCTCGTCGTCCCCGCGCATCGTCGACGATAATAACCGACGACAAAGGAATCGGAGCAGGTGCTCGAGCGCGTACGTCGGTTCGCGAATTAAAAATCGCGGATAACGACGGAACGGTTAATGAGTCAATACGCGTTAAGTGTTACCCTCGCAACTTTTGCATGCACGCGTCCCCTCCGACGAAATTCGTGTAACTCTTTCAATTAAAACTTTCGCGCGCGGTTCATCTTCCTCCCACTCGGGCCGGCCGGCTGCTCTCCCGGCCACTCCGCCCCGGCTCGCCACTCCAAAAAAGCGTGGAGAGGGCAAAAAATTAGACTCGAACGGAATAATGAGTTGCGCGACCCGACGCTGGAAAACTCCAATTTTCCGACCTCTCCCCGATCCGGTTTTCCCCGTGCGCGCGCCTAAGTACCACGAAAATTTTATCCGCGCGCTCGACGTTTTACTCTGTTTATCGCGTTTTACTCTCGCGCGATTCTAAACACGGTCGTCTCTAGGCAAGGACGATCGCAGCCTTGAACCGCGTACTTCGACTATCGGCATAGCATTTGTTTTTATCTCGCTGTTTACTAGAAAAAGGCGATCACGTGGCGATACGGTGACGTTGACAATCGACTTACCTTATGATGCTGCATGATGGCAGTGGCCTTTCGCTTGGCGGACATATTCAGTCCAGACGCGGTTTTCCTCCTCTGGTGCCGCAGCGACGACCGTCTATTTTTTCTTCTCCGATGGTCGTCCCCCCGGCCGTTGTCGTCGGTTTTTCAACCCCGGAATCTCGCGAAACAAAAGCCGATATCGACGATCTTTCACTGGTTCTACCCGGGTACACTGTCCTTGTTCGTCGGTGAGGTTGGGTACACGTAGAACGATGACACAATGCCGCGGCGCGTACACTTCGCTGCTTTTGCGGCCGCTTCGAATTCGACTGTCCCTCAAACTTTCCCGGAGTCCTCCTCGGTCCTGGCCTCCGTCTCGTTCGCAACGCGCGCTCCGTCCTCGTCCCGCGCACGGTACCCGCGAAGTTTAAGCTCGCGCGCAACACGCATCGGCGCCGCGAACCACCGCGATAAAATTCCCGCGGCTACCGCAGCTGCGGACGGCTCCAAAGGCCGTTTGCTCGCACGGGAATCGTCTACTGGTCTCGGTGCTCGGCGTTCCGCTCACGTACGCTATACTCCACGGACGAGCTGTCTCTATAAAGTCCATCGAGCCGATGCAACACACTGCCGGAATCCGCGATCAGCTGGTCGATCGTGCACGCATCCGGCTCCGGGCGACGTTCGGTCGAACGGGCACGTCGTGTCGAGCAGTCTTTCGCAACACTTCAACGTACACGTGAACACCTCGAAGACGAGCCGCGCGACACGGAACTGTTATCAATCGACAGCGAGCACTCCGTCGTTCCTCGAGGACGCGTCGCGTGGTCGCGCACGCCGCGGTCGAAATTCGCAAACGTCCGAGCACTGACAATCGCCGTTCCTGTCTTCGGTCCCACTGTCTCAAACGAGCCGACACCTTGGTCTACTACTGCACGCGGACAAATGATGACGCGTGGAAAGAAACGCGTTCCTGATGCAGTGAGAGAGCGCGGCGCTCCTAGACGAAATCATAGAACTTCCTCGCATCACGAGCGCTCACGGCAAACTGGCGACTGGCGTCGCGGTGGCGACCCCCTTCCCCTTGCGTACCTCGCACAGCCTTTCCACTACTCTCCTCACCGCCTCCGCGCCGCTCCCCAGTTCTTCTCGACTCCCCCACGTCTCCTCACCCCAACCGCGCCGACCTCACTCCACTACGTTTCACCCATACCTCCGCGCACCCTTTCCTCTCCGGTCTCGCTCCCACCCACGCGGTTCCCAGTTCGCCACCTCTCTCTCTCTCTCTCTCTCCCGTCCTCTACGGCTCCGCTTCCACACGGTACCCCGGCCCCTTTGCTTCGTTCCCTCTGTCCGTCGCTGTCTCTCCCTCATGCCGCGCCCTGCTATGACCCGTACCGCTCTCGCTCCCCAGCGGTCCTCCTCGAACGCGTCAACCCTCTCTCCTTCGCCCCCGGTGTTCCTTTCTGGTCTCTCCGTCCCCGTCCCTCTCTCTCACTCCCTCTCTCTGGCCGCGTTCCCCGTCCTATTCCCGTCTCTCTCGTCCGTTCCGACCGACTGTCCGTCTCGGTCCTTCCTTCCTTCCCAGCACCCTCGCCTCGCCTCGCGGCGGCGGAGGCGGCGGCGGTAAGGTAGGGTCTGTCACCGTCAGAACACCGAAGGGGCCGGTGGACGGGCAACTCCAAGGGAAAGGAGGGATCGGAAGGGGCGCAAGGGGCCGCCGCACAGGGCTCCCGGAGCGAGGGGATACCGGAGAGAGTGTACCTTTGGCTCTCGCAATGGGTGGGATGAGGCGAAGGGAGACGCGCAGCGGGAGCAAGGGACGCGGCACCCATCGGCCGAAGGGGCTTCCACGAGTGTGTTAGGCTCGTGCTTAGGAGGGTATACGTACGTACATACGTGCAACGTGCACGCCACTGCTCTCTTTCTGTATGGACAGGTCCGTGCGATTGTAGGTACAGTGGGATCATTCGTGGCTTCCCTCCTCGCGCTATCCTCGTCCGTTCCGAGCTATCTAACTGCACTCGTCCGTCTCTCTCTCTCTCTCTCCCTCTCTCTGTCTCTCTTTCTCTCTTTCTCTCTCGGTCGCTCGGTCCGACGCGACGTGCGCGATATCGTTACCGCGCGATTTCGCTTTAACTGTGTACGTGAACACGCAGCAGAGTCCGGCGATGACGAGTCATCCGACGAGAGAGCCGGGCTCCTCTTTAATGGTCCGTCTTTCGAGTTATTAGCCGGCCGAGCCTAACGGCCTCCTCCTCGACCACCTGCGGGCTTGATAAGGGAGGACTTCCAAAGAGGGTGTCCTGCTTCGGCTCCGCGCTTCTCGGATCGTCTCTCACAACGAACACTTTGTTCTCGGTAGTTCAGCCTGAATGATGTGCGACGTCGAAGAAACGCACGCTTCTTGGCAGCTTCGGAAAGTTGGAGATACCGAACAGTTCCGTTTGTATCGCGGAACTTTCGATAAAATCGCCTTCTTGATTCTAAACAGTATAATTATAATTTGGACATTGTACGTCGTTGCTATTATTACGCGATATCCTTCCTGGCGCGTATGACTTTACATTGACCGAGTACTTTGCACGGCCGACGATCTCTTTAGCGTGCCTACACGAGGAATTGGCACCTGAAGTCTCGCTATCGTTTATTTTTATCGGTGACCAGCGTCGAGACGCGACGCCACTTCGACTTTCAATTAAAGTCCGCATAATTTCATTGAACAATTAGGAAAATCATCGAAGGGAATATAAAAATGTAACTGAAAGTTCATAACCGGCGTCGGGATTTGATTAAGTCACTTTTAAATCCGAACACCGGGCCGGCTATTATTATGATACTTTTTTCAGTCAATTTGAAGCAATGAAACCAATCAGCCCGGAGCCACTTTCCACCCTTTTCACGCGTTACGTGGCTCGACAGGGGCTGTCCGCGTCGCGTCCGTCGAAGGGGCGCGTCTGCCGCACGTTTTATTAGCGACGCCGTATTTCATTCGCGAAATCTCGACGGAACGAAGGCGTCGCCCTATCGGCAATCGGATTAAATCGCTTCCCCTTTTTCGAACGCCGCTCATTAGCACGAAAAGTCGCCGGGCCACGAAGAAAGCCGGACGACCGCGTCTTTCTACGATTGGGAGGCGGCTTATCGGGCCGCGATAACGATCTAAGCAACAGTTTGCAGTCGCGGGGGCGGAAAACTTCGGGACGCGACAAGCGGAGGGAGGGGGGCGTAAAAAAGCCGAGAACTTTTCGGTGAAAGTGCGATCTCTTCCGCTTTCGATTCGACCGCGGTTATCGAAGGGACGCGATACCGCATTGTATACGTACGAGAAATTCCACTTTCCCGAACAGAATCGACCGCTTCTTGCGATGCTCGCATTCCCCGAGCTCATCGATCGTCTCACGCCGTCATCTTCCAGTTTCTTCGAATCATAGTCGAAAGTGTTTCGAATTCGCTGCTCAAGTATAACGTAATGAGCAAGAATTTTACGTACGAAATCACCCGACATTTTATTGTAATAATGAAATCCGTACAGAATGCTCATTACTGAAATGATTACTCGCTTCACGCGATTCAGTACGCGTATTACTCCTAACGGGTTCGGGAACGTTTGCGGTCGAAACATTTGTGGGCCGTCGCGACTTTAACCGAAGATTCCTCGATTGTCCAAGGCGCAGTTGAGAACGGGACGAAACCCAGGCAGCGCGCCAAACGAAGTTCCTCCGCGCAAAAAGCCGCGAGCTTCTTCGTCGAGCAGAAGCGTACATACGTACATACGCGTACAACATATATATATATGTATATATATATATATATAACCGCGATCACGGTGCGAGCGCAACGTGTCATCCCACGAGGGAACAAAGCCCACTCGACCCGTTGCACACCCCCGTGCGCTTTCAGGAGCGACGAACCAAGCCGGGCACCCTCCCAGCCCCCCGCGTCCCGAACAAAAAACCCGCGCCTCGTCCGCGTCTGAAAGCGGTCGAATTAGATCTATAATACCCCCGGCCCCGTCCACCGCGCGCCGTGTGTCCCGTTTTCCGATGCGACCATAATGCACCGCTGCCCTGACGTTTGGTCGGCTCTCGTACCTAATACACAACGCCCGCTCGCAGCACCATGTACTGGATCCATTTACGCCGCTATCGGGGCAAGATACGCGCGTGCATTTCGCGTAACGCTACATACACACGGGAGAGAGAGCGCGGCGGCATGTATAGTACGGGGCAGCGCGCGCGCCTGCAACGCTAAATAGTATATAGCCGGATGTACACGCGTGTACGCGACGCGTGCAACCTGTCCGTCCGTCCGTCCGTCCGTCCGTGTCCCTTTGACTGTGGCCGTGTGTGTCGCGGCGCGTACGCGCGTGTGTACACAGTGTGTCATCTCGCGAGCGAACAAAGTCCACTCGGCATTAGACACCCTTGGTTTCTGAAGCCTTGGGCGGTAGAGTCCCCTACCCCTTGCCGGCACCCCTATGTATCTCGCTCCGACCGACCCACAACCTTCTCCCGCGCCCACCCTCCTCGGCCATCATCCACCTTCACCCTAACCGACCCTCCTTCCCTCCCCGGTCCGTGTTTCTCGTTCCCCGGAGCAGCCCCTGCCAGCAGTTCTTCCACCTCCTCCAGCCCCCGACCGATCTCTCTTTCCCTCGTCGCCGCCGCCCCCTGTATACTCTCTGACTTCCCTGCCGCTCCTCACAGAGCTGCCTCGCTTCCCTTTGCTTCGCTGCCCCCCTCGGTCGCCGGCTCCTTCACAAAAAACCCGAGTCCAGCGTGGGCGCAACGGGGGGTTTCTCCCTTTGCCTTCCTTTCCTTTACCCTCTTCCCGTCGTATATATACGTCGTTCCACCTTCGCCTCCCCGCGCCCGCCCCGTCCCCGTCCCCGTTCCGAGCCAAGTCTCGTCGTATATATACACCTCATAGTCCGTGGTTCGTTCTCTCTCTCTCTCTCGGCTCCCTTTTCTCCTTCTTCTCTCCTCCCTTCCTTCGTTTTCTCTCTTCTTCGCCGGCTATCTTTCGGACTCGGTCGGTGTGGGTAGCGACGACTCTCAACCTACGCGCGTCAGTCGATGACTCGGGGAACGGCTCGTTCCTGGAGATCGTTTTGCTTATGCCGGGGAACACGGCTATGGTGGCGAAGGGGTGCTCGGTAGGTCGCGGGATCGGTGAACTGAGCGCATGGGGTGGGTTGAGTTATCGGGCTACGGAGCGTGCTGTCGTAAATAATAATCACGTTGATGCTACGGGACGCGGTAATAATAGGCACCGCGCGAATCGTGATAATTTACTAGATGGAAAGCAAAATTAAATTGTAATAAAGTACCATCGCGTCGCGCCCGTTAAACGCGTCGATTCGGAGTTCGAGACAATCGAAAATTGACTGAGCTCTCGCTTTCTTGACCAGGAACGGGTGAATTGATTTAATCGCGGCGCGTTGTCGACCCTATGCGATCCTCTCGTCGTTCTTTACTATTACGTGTAAATAGATTTAATCGTTCGAAGGGGTTGATACAAAGGCCGTTAGGGGTATCGATCACGGAGCATGGATATTGGTAACGGTACGCGCGTCAGAAGATTGGACGCCGGCTAAACGCATTATCCGTACCGTTAAGACGAATCGGGATTTAATCGCGTAATCCCATTAGGATCGGTGAAGAATCGGCCGGTGGACGGCCGCGTTTCGCGCTCGTAAAAGCCGACGCGTTGGTAAATTATCGCCCTCGCGGCGGTCGCATGCGATGCGCGACGCTCTCCTCTCGATGCCAACCACTCCCATCGCCTCTTATTACCTTGTTCCATTTACGCGGTCAAAAATCGGCTACGCGATTACTTTCGACGTCGCACAGCGGTTCCCCCCGGCCCTTTAATCGTTCTTTTATACGAACAGAGAATCTCGCGAACATAGCGAGCAATAAAAAAAGACTGTCGTAATAGAGAGATCGTAGTAAATCATTGTCAGATCGTGTGACAAATCGTAAAATCGTCATGATCGGAGGTGTATCTCTTTTTTTTTTTAATCGATGCAAGATTTTCCTATCTTTTCCGGTTGAAAGTTCGCCCATTCCATCGCACCTCCCCTGTATCGGAAAAAAAAAAAGTTGAACGCTCGCGGTATTTCACCCTCGGCTTTTCCAAATATTTTTGTTTGCCCATTCTCCGTTACATCATCCAATTATTCCCGCGTTGCAGCCAAACAGAGGAGCCGCTCCGAGGTTCTGTTGCCATTTTTATATTTTAATCGGTTTTTTATTTTTTAAACCGTTTCGTTACACCTGTCAGAATGAATCTTTGGCTATGAAATTTGTTGGGATATTAAATTACGCGTTCCGTTCACCATTTCGACGTTCGTCCCATATTTTTCCCCGTTCTCGTTCGAGGCGAGTACCTCGGTTCTTTTTTTCCCAACGTGAAACCGTGTCACGGGCCCGACGATTCGTACGACGTTTTTCTTTGTTCCACCTCGACGAAGAAGTCGTCCGGACCTATGTAAACCTCGGTATCGATCAGGGCGAGCGATCATCGCTCGCAGCGCCCCTGACAAAACAAAAACCACTTAAAACCGAGCAATTTCCCCGGTCGCCTCTCTTCTCGGAAGCTCCCATCGCCGAAAACGGTCCCGTCGCCGTCGCCGTCGTCGTCGTCGTTTGAAATTCCTGGCCGGTTCTTTCAAAAACCATAAAGCAACACGGGCGAAGGAGGAGGCAGAGGGGGTCCCCTCGACTGCAGGTACGGGTCTCAACCGGAATAAGCATCTCCGGCTGCGTAGAGTCAGTCCCTCTCTTATATGCAGGACGCGGCAGATATATGTCCGAGCCGAGAAAGAAACGTTCAGCTTTGCCATCACACATGGTGGCCACGTTGCCGCCTCCTCGGCTTCGCCTCCACCTCTAATGTATTCCCCGGCGTTAATACCCGAGGAAGGCTCACCGAGGCCGTCTCCGTCGCGCGCGTGCGACGAGCACCGACCGTGGCTCGCCTTTCTCTCTCTCTCTTTCTCTCTCTCGGACACCGTCGAGCCTTTACCTCTCTCTGGGGGTGAGAGGCTTCTTTTAATAGTGCTAGAACAGGATCCGCAGCTTTCACGTGCGACAGAGACGACGCGCCGGGATGACTTTCAGCTCACGCCACTTTTTCCACGTTGATTTTATGGATGTCTTTTGTGTCGCGTCTTGCTTAGACCCTTTGTCCCTCGGCGAGCTTCCCACTAGGCAGTTCCAACTTCCTTGGGAAATGTCGTTTAGATCGCGAAACGAACGACCGAGCGTAAGAGGATCTCTCGTACGCGACGACGATTAATCGATTCGGGGACCCACAGAAATATCGCCTTGTTTAGCATATTCGAGTCCGCCCCATATGGCACCCGTTCCCGCGAACCTGTGCAAACAGGAGGCCCGACCCGCGACACTTGATTAAACCCAACAGCGCCCCGCGTAATTAATACCTGATACACCGCGCAAACGTGTGAGTAACGCATCGCGTCTCGAGTTTCACTTTCATCGACCGAAGAAGCAATAAAATGAATACGTTCAACTCTCCCGGAATTATTCGATCAACGATGCGCGATTACTCTATTAACAATTTTAATTCGATGATTGCATTTCGTTCGGCCGAAAGTTGTGCGCCGGTCGAAGACACCCGTGGCAAACGTGAGGAGTTGCTCATTGTTCTCAATTAAGCGGCAGCAGCCGGATAGATCTGGTTCCGTGTGGCGTGCACTACGAATCTGGGGATGATGATTGCTTGAACGAAGGCATTTCGGTGATCGGACATGATCGTTACGTGTTCTGGCAATTGTCAGGTTTCATCAGTCTCTATTTCTTCAGAGAGTGGCCTCTTCGTAAAACGATTTCATATCTGCGAATGCTTGACAAATTTCACGTATCGGTAAGAAAAGGAATACGCGCACGTACCTGTTGATTAAAAAAAGAAATTCGTTTACGACACGGATGTATTCGTGTCCAATTTTGATTCAAATTACTTGAACGATTCTGATCGCGATTCATTCATCAATTTTACGCCGGCCGGATGTCATCAAGGTTCGCGCGATCTACCAAAAAGTGAAATTACCGGGCGAACGTGAAAATTTGCGGCCGGGTATCAATTTATTTCTGGCCGGAAGAGCGTTAGGCGTCCAGTATCATGCGTAATTATTTCTATAATTAATATCTCGCAACTTGACCATTAATTATATTACGCTGCGGCCGCCGCGGCCCGCCGCCCGTATATTTCGCGCCGCTCATTAATGCAATCATCAATATTATTCCGAAAAATTGCGGTGGGTATTATTGCGCCGGGCGAGAGCGGCGGGAGGACGTCGCGGAAGATATACGCTCGCGGTATCGGCAAACAGTTTGCTAGCAAGGGACGGCCTATACCATTGAATATTTAATGCTGTTGCCAACTTGTCCCTCTCTCGTTTGACAAATAACGCTCGCTCAATTTTTGTTTGTCCACACGCTGCTACTGTAAACAATCATTCCCCACTTTCGTATCTTGGTCACTATGTAATCGCTGTCAATGAATCGAACGCGGCCAAAAATCCTTACGGGACATTATTTAACTCTTAATTATATATATACAGGGTGTTTGCGAAATCGTGGTACAACTGGCAAGGGGATGATTCTTCAGATAAAATCTAGTACATATACATATATGTATATATATGTAGATACAGTACGAATTCTACATACATAAATTGTTTAATAAGCCGTATTGTAAATTCCACGCGCGTGAACCATTTTATTTACGACTTGTTTAATACGAATCTCTCGTTTATAATAAACTCCAGTTTTAATCGAAACGCGTGCAGGTAATTTTTCAATTAGCAATTCCTAGTTCTACGTATCTGCCGGCTGTTTACGAGCACGTCTTTGAAAACTGTCGCGATAAGGATTCGTTCAATTAACCGTGGAACTAGAACTAGGTACGTGTCCCGGGGATGGCGCAAAACGATGAAAAAGTGAATTTTAATCAAGCGGTCACAGACAGCCGCGCCGAGGGTACAACGCACCTTAGCGTGGAATGGATCTAGCCCGTGCTTGTATGCGTGCGTTACATGGTGCGTGCAACGATGCACCGCAGCGCAGCGTGGTGCATCCGAGTGCTGCACCGAGAATGCATACTCCCTTTCTCTCTGTCTCTCTTTCTCTCGTTCTCTCTCTCTCTCTCTCTCTCTCGAGCCGTGCCGCGGACCACCATAAACGATTGCACGCGCGAAGGGCCGTCTTGCCGTTCGTAAATCTGTCAGGGGCAGCATTTACGACGGCATTAATAAGCCCGGTACTGATGTAATCTGTCAGAATTCGTCGAATCCCGTCTGGATATCCGCGCCGCTAATGAACGCCGCGGAAACCGCGGAAATTTTGTGAAAAACAAATATACGCCGTGTTAAAGCTGCGGCGCACGGCTACGACGAGTCCACGGAGACTCGAGTTTTAAACCTGAGAGAGCCGAATCCGCGGTTTTAAATCATATACATAAAGTTCTGTCGGAACCAAATGAAGTAGTAAGAATTTCGTTAACTACGATAATAAAAATCGACGGTACCTATCGTAAATCGAGAAGCCGAAGAATCTCATAAATCAGGGTCTCGCTATTTAAGGTCGAACGAGCGGAAGGGAAATGGGTTTGCAAGTTCGTTTTGTTCCTCCTCACCGGGTGAGAATATCCTAAAACGTCTCCGTGACACGGGTCCCATAACAATTTACCCTATTAAGAGCTTTTTGCTCGGAACAATTGCTACCCTTTAAGCCGGAGCTTTTCCTCCTTACAACACCGCTGCTACTGCGTCTTGTTCTGGTTTCCTCTTGGTCCGGTGGACGAGGGCGAGGGCGGACGTATGATCCTTGAAAAAATTGCCCGGCCGGCCTTGGGTATCATCGTCGGAGGTATCCGGGACCGCATTAAAGCTGCAACGGTTTGCGCTTGGTCAAAAACAGTGGCATTTCGTCGGGGCAAAAACGGAAAAGGAAAATCGATAGCGGCGGGCGAGCGAGTGCGGGCGCGTCGGGTGGGAGAGGTAAAAAAGGGCACGGCGTCATCGGTGGACAAACAGCTCGCGGGAAGGCACCGCCGCCACGCCGGCCGCGTTCCATTTTCGCCGTGCCGAGGCTGGCGAAGGCCACCGATACCGCGGGGGCCAGTATTTGACGAATTTGTATGCACATTCACGTGCGCCCCGTTCTATGCCGTCCCGCGGCGGAACGCTCGCTCGCTCGCTCACTCGCTCGCTTGCTCGCACGGATACGCGCTCGGCTCGGGAATGCGACAGCCGGTCCCGGACTCTCTGACGTGGCCGGGGGTCAGCGCGCTGTTGCCAACGCGATAAAACCAATCACCGAAATAACCACCGACCGGACGCTCCGCTTCTGGTCGCACGTGCACCCTGGACCAACCCTGATACCCTGTACAAACGGATACGCGTTGTGTACAGAGTGGTTGAAAAATGGGGGATGAAATTTCCTGGATTTATAATCCGGATTCGAGCCGGACGAAACGAGTCATTACGGGTTCCGTGATTGACTTGTTCTTAGAGAATCGAATTACCGATCACGGGTTTGACGATATCGCTTCTGTAAGACACGTTCATAGATTTGTAGTATTGAACGAACCAGGACTTATTCTATAGTACTTAGTTTATGAATAATATGTTATTATGGACAATCCTTTTTATAGATTGTGCTTGTCATTGAATTTTTGAAATAATGTTCTGTTTCCAGGGTATAAAATGTTTAATATGTCCGTTGATGAATGCATAAAATAAATTGTTAGCTCCGAACGGGGAAATGTAATAAATACCGAATTTCGAAATCCCAATTCGAAACTGCGATGACCAAAAATTGTATCTCTCATTAAAATTCGATGCCGAGGTTAGTAGCCTTCAGGCAGAAGTAATGAAAAATTCTGAATTTCGATGAAAATATCCAGTTATTCACGGCGAGTGACGAAACGAAATCCTAAGATCGATTATAATCTTTTTCGGTATTTTCTTAGCTCCGTCGGTTTCCCATTTTCCGGGAACGGTAACGGTGTAGCCGAACCACAACAGATTCAGAGTATCGACACATTTTCCCTTTAACCACCCCTCTTGGTCTCTGAATATTTATGAAAGCGTCCCCTTCCTCGAAATCAAAGGGTTGCGCGAATCGGTTGCACAATTTCGACCTACATTTTTTTGAAAACATCGCCCCTCGAGCGTCGATTTCCAGGCTCGCAGTCAGCGGCGGCAGCGGCAGCGCGAACCCTCGTCNGTAACCGAACCACAACAGATTCAGAGTATCGACACATTTTCCCTTTAACCACCCCTCTTGGTCTCTGCATATTTATGAAAGCGTCCCCTTCCTCGAAATCAAAGGGTTGCGCGAATCGGTTGCACAATTTCGACCTACATTTTTTTGAAAACATCGCCCCTCGAGCGTCGATTTCCAGGCTCGCAGTCAGCGGCGGCAGCGGCAGCGCGAACCCTCGTCCGTCTGTTCCCACCCCCTCGTCCGCCCGTCCTCTTTCGCGTCCCTCCGCGTTTCATTTCGTGCGTACGCGTGTGTGCACGCGTCCCACCTTCGACCCTCGCAGCAGCCGTAGGTATGCGGAGGCCCGAGCGTTGCGGCTCACCGATGCCACCGCTAAAGGTTTAATTAGTGAATCGGTTAATCCGATACGTGACTATTAGCGTGAAATCCGGTGCGTCACGGGGGATGAACAAGTGAAAAAAAAAAGTAAAACTCGAAGGCGCCACCCCTGTTTGTTTTCCGTCGAACCGCGCCGGCCCGAAGTTGGGAAATTAGGTGAAATTGCATCCGCGGCCGTCCGATTTTTCTAAATTTCACGATAAAGCGGAGATCGAGTCTCCACCAGTTTTTTGTTTTCGGAGAGCAAGTTAATTTTACGCTCGCGGAAATTACGCGTGTTTACCCGCAAACTGGTCGCAGTCAATCGCTCGGAGCGAACGGGGCGTATACTGGAAATTTTCGCGAAACCTTCGAAACTGTCCGTCGACGTTCAGCCTTGAACCGTTTACCCAGCGACGAAGAGAACGCGCGTAGACCGTTAGATCAGTCGCGTCGTAAAAATTGCAGAGACAATGAACGGCACGCGTGGCTCGTCGTTTGGGATAGGAAAACGGCGCGTGCCAATACGGGGCCTCGTTGACCGGGTTTACCACCCTCTAGGTGAAGAGGAGTTTAGAGGAGGCTGGCACGCGCGCAACTGCGACAATTTATGTGCGCGCGGTCCAGTTTACGCTCGCGGGCAAAAAAGAAAATAAAGGAAACGGCCGGGGAAAAGGGGCGCGAATTGAACGCGAACGTGCCGTCTCGCCGGGCTCGCCTAATGGCGGCATAAACTCGCCCTAAAATCTTAAAATAGTCCTGAACAATTTATGCATCCTGTTGTTGCACCTTCGGCCACCGTTTACCTCGACCCTCCTCCATCACCAGTGGTTTCGCGACTCGAAACACTGACCGTAGTGGTCGCGCCGACCAAATCTACCGCAACGTTTCATTTAACGAACAAAGAATTATACTCCCAAGAAATTTCGTTTGTCGACGCTGACCGAGGCATTTCGACGACTTCCTTTTTTCGTAAACGTGTCGTTCGTTAAAACGCAACCGCGAAGATCCAGGTTGTTAATCAAAGGATCCGAGGGCTCACCTTGGGACGGTGTTTATGCTGACTAAATGCAATATCAAAGGCAATGCAATCAAAGGGGAATCAATAAGACAGTGAGATGCCTTCGCTGGTGGCGTCTGAATCGAGGTCATTGGGAAATTAATGCATGTTAGGGTCAGATACATGAAATTAGGCTAGCCCCCGATCAAACCGCCCTAAACACCAAGTACCACCAATCCCGAGGCGGCCCCGAATTTCCACTACATCTGCTCGTACACGCTTCAAACGTAAAACGGTGGAATAATAAATGTTACGGCGGATAATACGGGCGAGACTCGAGGAACCTTGTGCGCGCATCGAGGCAATAAAACTACGGTCCACGCAATAACGCAGACAACAATAGATCCCCGATTCATAAAGACGTTGTATTTTGAACGCCGGCCAGAACCAACGTTGTTCTTTGAAATATGTAAGCGCGAGACACGATTCGCCCGAATTCTCCTAATACCAACAAATTAAGCTGATCTATCACTCGGACAACTTATTAACGAAGTGCAAAGTCAATAAGTCGATTCGACTAAAGCAGTTCGCGCGAGCGGGGGAGGAAGTTCGAGCTTAGCACGTTCGCCCGTTCCTCGTTCTACTCGGGCGTTTTCTCTCTGTTCTACCTCGGGTAGAATCCCGGGAGCCGGTGGAACGAGCCGGCAAAAAGAGTTCCGCTCTTCCAGGTGGAAGAAAAAAGGGGTGCCTGACAAATGCTCGCTTTGTAGCTCCGCTCGAGCGCGCACGTTCTCCCCGTCGCGTCGCCTTCCGTCGAAGGAATCGTCGGAATTGTAGATAAGCGGGTGAAATTGCGCTCGCGTGCAGTCGCACACGTACGCGCGCGCGCCTCGATACCGGCGGCAACGTGTCCACGAAGATACGTGGACACCTTTCACGCCCACTTCCGGCCAGAAAGGGTGCACGCTACCGGTCCCGATAGCGCGCGACTCCTCGAATCCGTTAGCCGCGTCACGCTCCTCGTGATTTTTCGACAAAACGTAAACAACTGTGTCACGAGATAAAGAGATCACTGGTCGAGCTCGATAACCGGAGCCCGGTTCGGACCGTGAGAATCGTAGTCCGTGCGTCGAACGTCCAGCCGTTACTGTTTAACGTCGGCGAACCTCGAAACGCTTTTTTTATATCGCCACGAAGAGAGGGCTGCGATGGTTTTTCCTAAAGAACGGGAGTCTCGGGCCCGGGATTTCACAAATAAACCGGGAACAGGGTTTGTTTGCAGCCAGATAGGAGGATCCGGGATAACAATTTGTAACAACAAACTGGTCGTAGAATTTCTGGTGCGTGAGGCTACCCTATCTCGCTCCTCGCACAAGGCTCCACCCCTGATGATCGTTCAGCCGCCGAGCCAGAGGGTATTTTTTTTTTTTATTGCGCGACAGCCAGGCACCAGCCCAGACATCCTGCCATCGCCGAGACGTCCTCTTAAAACCTTCCTTTTTTTCCCCTCCGAGGGCTGGCTCTGCGCTCACCCCTTATCTCGGTCAAGACGCTTCCGCGAACTTGCAGATAATGTGGGTTACGAGATGGTACTTTGACATTCTCAGAATTTCCTTCGAATTCTTTCGTCCATTATTCTACATTAATTTTCGAAAAGCATTTTGAACGATTTGAATGATACGTCGGATCTAGAATTATTCGAATTCGTTTATAGATTTGTCGATTAATCTCTGGAGCTCGTTTTCTCGGTACATGATTCAGTTTGATTTATGGGAGAACGGAGTATGTCGCAGCGAGGTGTAAATGGTCGTAAGGTTATACTTGTAGACGATCGCACAGGGTTAGTACCATTATTTTAGGGGTAACAGTCCTTTTCCGCCCCTCGACACAATAGCGTCTCCCGAGACCACTTTCAATGAGATCCATAAAAGCTCGTTATGGGACCGGAATCCATGTCATAAACTTACATTTATTTTCTAACTCGCAATCGTCCTTACGACGCGACCGCCAATACACCCCTTGAATTTTTTCGCACCGAAAATTGGCGGTCGTTTAATTTTCTAAATAAATGAGATCGGGCCGCGATCAAAACGTGACGTCGCCGTTGTTTCTCGAGTCGGCGATAAAACGTTTTACGATCNGCCTGACAAATGCTCGCTTTGTAGCTCCGCTCGAGCGCGCACGTTCTCCCCGTCGCGTCGCCTTCCGTCGAAGGAATCGTCGGAATTGTAGATAAGCGGGTGAAATTGCGCTCGCGTGCAGTCGCACACGTACGCGCGCGCGCCTCGATACCGGCGGCAACGTGTCCACGAAGATACGTGGACACCTTTCACGCCCACTTCCGGCCAGAAAGGGTGCACGCTACCGGTCCCGATAGCGCGCGACTCCTCGAATCCGTTAGCCGCGTCACGCTCCTCGTGATTTTTCGACAAAACGTAAACAACTGTGTCACGAGATAAAGAGATCACTGGTCGAGCTCGATAACCGGAGCCCGGTTCGGACCGTGAGAATCGTAGTCCGTGCGTCGAACGTCCAGCCGTTACTGTTTAACGTCGGCGAACCTCGAAACGCTTTTTTTATATCGCCACGAAGAGAGGGCTGCGATGGTTTTTCCTAAAGAACGGGAGTCTCGGGCCCGGGATTTCACAAATAAACCGGGAACAGGGTTTGTTTGCAGCCAGATAGGAGGATCCGGGATAACAATTTGTAACAACAAACTGGTCGTAGAATTTCTGGTGCGTGAGGCTACCCTATCTCGCTCCTCGCACAAGGCTCCACCCCTGATGATCGTTCAGCCGCCGAGCCAGAGGGTATTTTTTTTTTTTATTGCGCGACAGCCAGGCACCAGCCCAGACATCCTGCCATCGCCGAGACGTCCTCTTAAAACCTTCCTTTTTTTCCCCCTCCGAGGGCTGGCTGCGTTCACCCCTTATCTCGGTCAAGACGCTTCCGCGAACTTGCAGATAATGTGGGTTACGAGATGGTACTTCGACATTCTCAGAATTTCCTTCGAATTCTTTCGTCCATTGTTCTACATTAATTTTCGAAAAGCACTACGAACGTTTTGCGGTACGTCGTATCCAGAATTATTCGAATTCGTTTATAGATTTTGCCGATTAATTTCTGGATCGCGTTTTCTCGGTACATGATTCAGTTTGATTTATGGGAGAACGGAGTACGTCGCAGCGAGGTGTAAATGGTCGTAAGGTTATACTTGTAGACGATCGCACAGGGTTAGTACCATTATTTTAGGGGTAACAGTCCTTTTCCGCCCCTCGACACAATAGCGTCTCCCGAGACCACTTTCAATGAGATCCATAAAAGCTCGTTATGGGACCGGAATCCATGTCATAAACTTACATTTATTTTCTAACTCGCAATCGTCCTCACGACGCTAGCGCCAATACACACCCCTTTAATTTTTTCGCACCGAAAATTGGCGGTCGTTTAATTTTCTAAATAAATGAGATCGGGCCGCGATCAAAACGTGACGTCGCCGGTGTTTCTCGAGTCGGCGATAAAACGTTTTACGATCACGGGCCGTACATAGGTGTGCCCGGTGGCTCGCATTGTCCCGGCGACCGAAACGGCCCTAAGCGCATCGGACTTTTCCAACAACAACATTTCCGACCGAGTGTATCCATTAGCATTCCGCAATTATCCCCCTTCGGAATCTCCAACGCGTCAACTATTCCCATCAAACAATACCAATTCCCCGGCTCGTACCCTACATCCCTCGTCTAATATCCGCGGAAGACGAGCCGCGGTGCAGGAAGCGCAAAAATCACTACGGTAAGAGGAGGAGGAGAAGAAGGTCTTCGCCCTTTCCCGTCCGCGCCGGGCAAAAAGGGATTCGAGAAACGAGAAGAAGAAGAAGAAGTAAGGTGGGAGAGAGGGACACCGGCGTTCCCGTCTTTCTCGGATGGCTGCGGGGGCTACTCCAGTTTCGAGGTTATCCCTAGATAGAGAAAAAATGTCTCGGCCACGGCAGCTGGGTAAAATCGTATCTCCCTCGGCCGGTGCCCCCGTTCTGCCACCCCCATGGACCGTCTTCCTCTCCTTTTAACGAAGGGCGCGTCCTCCTCGTTGCCTCGCGGAGGAAAGAGTATTGGCCACCACAAGCAAAAACCTGGCACAGCCATGGGTAGGTAGGTACGTGTACCACGGGCGGCGAGCGTGCTGGAAAAGAGGGTAGCGCGTAGGCGAGAGACGGAGCGCAGGGGCGGCAGAGAGAGGGAGAGAGAGAGACGCTCGAATACAGAGAGAACGAAGTTGCGAGACTCGTTCCACGGCGCACACAGGCCATCCTATATTACGAAGTCTCACCCTCTATCCTGGCCGACCCTCCCCCAACGACTCCGGGCTCCCCCATCCCACCCGAGCCCTCGAGATGAAACCCAACTTCTCTCTGCGCTACCTCGGCTCTCTCGCTTGGCCGAGAGAGAGAGAGAGAGAGAGAGAGGCTGCCCGCCCCGGCTCGCCCTTCCACCGGCTCGGTTTCCCTTCGTTCGCTCGCTATGCCCTGTCGAGAAGAGTAAGGGAGTCCTTTGGGGTTGAATCGAGGACGCGGGGCGGCCGGGAAACGGGACGGGTACATCGGTGCAGAGAAGGTAGAAGGACACGGCCGGAGAGAAACGTGTCCGAGGAGCATCCCTATACTGGGTGGCTCGCTACTTACCGATCTACATTAATATACACGGTGATTTACACGCGTTACGGCCGCGACTCCTACACGAGGCGTAATGAATACTACTGTTACTGGAAATGTCGTTAAAACGTTCGACGACCTTTGTTTTTCCGGCGGGCAGCGATGAGGCGGAATAAAAATTAATGCCTTCTACGAAATTAGGCAATTAAACGAATTTGACGCTATTAAGACACCCGATGCACTGTTTGAAACTTCGACAAGAGATCTGTCAGTCGACTTTCGTGCACGCATTATGCAATAAACGTACACGTTCGGTACCGCGTCTAAAATATCTAGAAATACTTCGTCAACCCTCTGACAGAAACCAAAACTATTGTGAGATTAATACGAAACGTACCGAATGATGTTTGTGCAAATTATCGATCTGTTACAAATACGCCGATGAAAGTGGCGATCAAATTGCGACACGATCGCCGTTATTATCGGCATTAAAATTGTACTTGAGGGAAAGCAGTAACTATCGAGGAATTGGCGCGAAACGCCTTCATCGATCAGAATCAGGCCGTGCCACCCTGTATGACGCGGCGTGTACACACCAGCTATGTAGTACACATGTAAGCCTCGCACACACACACGTACGACCGCGCGCTACTAGGCGATATTAATTTCTCTGCGAGGGCTTTGCTCTACCTTCCCGCTGCGAGCGTGCCAGCCACCCCCTCGCGACCCCGCGACTTTCGGCGGTCATTTCAAACCAACGCCAACCCCCCAACTCCCCCGCGTTTCTCTCTTCCGTCGAGACTTCCTATCTGTCCCTTCGCAGGTACCTTGCGAGAGTTTCACTCTGAGGCCAGCGTGGAAAATCCCGCGCAGGTAGCAGCAGCTCGTTTCCTCCGCGGACAAGTGCGTCTCGTTCCGGGAACGAGCCTTGGGAGAGGATTTCGGGAACCAGCTCGAATTTGAAGTTGAAGGGTGGCACGCGATTAGGGCTGATGGCTCGCCATTAGGCGTGCCGGATGCGTGAGGCCGGGAACGAGGTTCAGATAAATGTTTGTTGTTGGCTTTTGTTCGAGCTGCACCGTTAGTGCATACGACGCGGTTCCAAAAGGATACGCCGTCTTCAATTTTCCAATCGTCTGGTACTTTTCCCGCTGATTATCGGATATCCCCCTTCGATTTCGTCGTTAAAATTGAATCTTCCACATTTGAATCTGTTAGCAATATTTAATCCGACCATCGAATAATAATCGCGTTTCCATCGGAAGCTCTAAATTTACGAGATCTAAGTGGATTGAATATTTCAGCGCGCGGTTCGTTTTTGACGTTACAGCGCCAGAGGTAATCGAATATCGCGGTGCTATCCAGAATAAACAAGCCGTGGATTCGGGATTAGCCGTGAATATAAGAGTCTACGGTAGTCTAAACTGTGTCCGTGTTCCGTAACAGTTAGGAATCTTCGAACGACTCATTTAACATGGCTCTCGGGCGGAAGGTCCCTCCGATACAATTCGACGACAGCACAAACAGATTGATCGATAAGATCGGGACCGTTCGAGGGAGAAAGAAAAATACGCCTGTCACAGGTTTCGACCTATGCTTCGACGAGCTGGCTATCTGATACTATAATCATTTCTACGTCAGCTGCAATTTGCCTAATGCACGTCGAGTCGAACGCATAGATCCACCAGTGGCCTTTTTTCAAATAGTCNGCTGCGTCTTGTTCTGGTTTCCTCTTGGTCTGGTGGACGAGGGCGAGGGCGGACGTATGNCCCAAGTATAAATTACGAATTTTTCCAAACGATCTTTACGTCTCCGAATTCACTATATTATAGCACTGCGTCTCTCTTTTTCTTTCCCGTCTTAAAAGGGTGTGTACGAAAATCGTCATTGATCACGTTGGCCACGGCGCGGACGAAATCCGTTTGGAAAAAGTAGATTCAGCGAAAGTCGGAGAAAAGTGGAGCGGCTGTATGAGTATTCACGCGCGAGGCTGCTTGGTATGGACCGGCTAGCGGAGGATCCTTTGTAATCTCGTTGAGGATCGCGGGGGCCATCCGTTGCCGGTGTATCCCGGCAGTCTAAAACCCGTATAGTGGCCCGTAGCCACCCTCATCGCGCGCATAAATCACAATAGAGACGGAAAGTGGCGTGGAGAAGTTCTCAAGCAGCAGGGATATGTTCTCGGTGTAGTCTTCCAGGGTTCCCCTTCCAACAGCTGCCGCCACCACCGACGACGTAGACGTCTTTCCGTCGCTGCCTCTGCGGATTCCTCCTCTTCTTTTTACTCGCCTCCTCCTCCTTCTTCTTCTTCTTCTTCTTCTTTGCCTCCTCCTTTTCGACCCGACTAGTCATCCTTTTTGCGCCGCGCGCGGAGGAGCTTCTTCGCCAAGTGGCGGCGGAACCGTGTCACGGACCTGGCACCGGGGCTTGATGTATCGCGGGGAATATCGTCGAATCTTACGGCCGTGGCAAATTGCTCGGCCCATTCTTAAGCTACGAGGAATCGTGTACCCGGGGACGGTAATGTTCATAGATACTCTTTCAAATGGCTGTCCCTCTTTCCAGAAAGAAAAATTTCACAATATTTTCGTCATACGCGTAGAGATCGATAAGAACAATGGGGACGGCTTGTTTCTCTTCGTCGTACCTTGTCCGAGCGGAGCTCGACGATTTTACTTCGTTAAAAGATATTTTATATGAAATTCGCGGCTGATTAAACGAATGGTATTCATTATCGAAACGATCTGTACGTTATTTTTATGTCGTACGATGTGAATTAATTGTTTCGTTCGTTAAATTTTATCCGTATCAAATTCGAGTAATTACGGGAGATAATTTATACATTAATTAGTATTCTTAGGAATATTGTACGATGCCCCCGTAAGTTTTACGCGAAAAGAAGTGCGCGTCACGAAACGCGGCGTTATCGTGATCGTGTTACGTAACACTAATGAAGTATTACAACATGCGATAAGCAGCGTGTTCATGTTGCATTTTACCTAGCCGCGGCGAAAAATAAGAGCGCCCAGGCGAATTACGTGCACGTTCAAAAATCTTGCAATTCTGAAATTCGTATCCCTCCGCCAGACTTAAAACCCTGTTTTTATTAAGGTCACGTATTGTAAGAATGTAAAGCGGACGGGACACGATTACTTCATTAATTATTGCGTTACATCGAGGTGGTTTTAAATGAATTTAATATTAAAAAATTACAAAACGAACGAAAGTATAGTTAAAAATAATGTATAACAAAACGGGGGAAATTGTAATGGTGACTCGAACGCTTTTCGCCGTGGCCATTTCAACATTAATCACGCGTTAACTAAAATTGATTAGCCGGCGGACGCTTTAATCCGCAATTTTTCTTTCGCCCGTTCCCATCATAGATCCTCGGCGAATCCTGAAGCGGAGATAGTAGGTACAGAGTCTAACCCCGGCTATGAAACCCCAGCTACACCCACACGTAGTAGGTATAGCTGCGAGGGAACGAGAGGGAGAGGGAGGAGGGGACAAATATGGGGGTGGCAAGACCGAACGTCGTCCTTTATACCTTAGGTGGTCCCCGTGGATCCTCCGTGAGTCCTCCTTTCGTATCTTTACCCCCATTTCATCTTCAGCCGCCCCGGCACCGCGCGCCCCTGCCCTGCCACCCTTATTCTCTCTCTCCGGCTTCTATCCGGATCCGAGTCTCTTAGGTTGGGTTCCCCGGCCACCCTTTCGACTCGCCCAAGGCAAAAAACCTGCCAGCCACCGGCGCACCGGTCCGCAGACGGGGGAGAGTTATTTTTCGAGGGACGATGATTTTTCGTCCCTGCTCGATATCACCGGGAAAATCAATACCGAGCGCGATAACGCCGGAGCGGCGGCAGCGGCGGGGGCGACGGTCCGGGAACGCGGGGACCGCCGGCCGCCGCGAGGGGAGGAGCGGCACGATTTTTCGGAGTGGATGTTGAGGTTTCCGCGTGAATCGTTTTTGAATGATTTTTACTGATTTATCGCGGCTCGTATTGAATTTTTGCCGGTGTTCGTGCAACGTCGAGGAGCGAGCATGTTGATGGAAAATGATTGTCGAACGTTCTATTGTTTCTGCCCACTCGATTCCGGGGAAATTCGAGAAATAATAGTTCGAGTGATAGCAGCAAAAATATTAATCTAGTTATTCCGTAATATATTAAAAAAGTTTATTCAAACTGCTGCCGTAAACGTGACGACGGTTTTATAAAAGAAATTGATAAACATATGTGAAGGTATGAAGATCGTCGTCCTCCTCCGTTTGCCCCTTTCGTTATTCTAAATAAACCACGTAACACCGTCTTCGTATTCGGTGCCCCGAAATGCATCAGACTCGAAAAGAAACACCTGGTAGGGAAATCCATAAGGTTTTTTTCCACCCTCTGTCAGTGAATTCTGTTCGATATATCCGAGGCAGTGGACAAAGAACGTCGGGAAAGAATGCAAAAAGGCACGCATGGGTTAGAGGAGACGAGGGTTGATATGGAAAGATATTTTTCAGGCTTCCTACCGAAACGGTACGGGCCAAGCCTTATAGAAAGCTGGCCCTCAATCATGATCCCGGGTCTCCCCTCGTTCTGCGGCCGCGACGGTTGACCCTCGTCATCGTACACTGAAAAACACGTATTAAGGTAACTCTTGAATTTTCGAACCACCCCTTAAACGGATTAATTATCCCAGATATTCAATTTGTCTTCCGACCCCCGTACAAAGACCATTGATATCTGGTCTGATTTCGATGGCAACGCATACGTCTCCGAAACACCTGAGGGAAGCGACAAACTGTTTGCACGATTGCCGACGCGTAAACGACGTTTGATCCGACGCGAGAGGCGGAAGGTATTCATTTTTGAGCGCTCATCACGAAACCGATGGAACCTTTGCACGGTTAATATCGTTGTGACAGACTGTCAAAAATCGTTGGCCAGAGGAAAAAGGCACATACTACTAATTGCGGCGGAGCGAGGGAGGCCTGCGAAGTGGGACAAAAGGAGGGATGAGTAGGAACAATGCCGGATGACCGGGCTCGAATGGTTTCTTCAAGGTAACACGTCGGGATTAAACGTTCCCTTTGTTCGCCGTAGCCGGAGTCGCCAGTCCGGTCTGTTCTCGTACCCCTTTGTCCTACAGTCTTGTCTTTTTGCAAGAAAACTTCTCTCTTTCCTACCCGGCTTTCTCTTCCGCTGCCTCCCCTTACTTTGCCTTCGTATTAGACCCTTAGGTAATGCCATCGTGGCTGCTGCCGCCCCTCGCAATTCCGATCCTCCGTCCCTTCGGGCCGAAAACTCCCGTCCGAGAGCGTCCCCCGCGTCCTGCGCCGCCCCCTCCAGCCCCCCCCCCCGGTCGTCAGGTTACTACCATCGGGACCCAGAAACGAACGAAGGACGTCCGTGAGGCCAAGAAAAGGGACGCTGCTGGGCGGAAGGGTAAGTTTCTTGTTAGGGTCCAGACTCACTGGCGACTCCTAAGTTGCTATAGGCGTGTAGATGGGACGGGACGGGGATGGGAAGATAGCGAGGGGTGCAAACAACCGTGGCTCGACAAACAAACCGGCCGGACTCGGGCCCACGAGTCCGGATTGTTTGAAGATTAAATCAGCCCCGAAGTACAACGACGGAGTGCAGCCACTTCGGTTCGATTGCTCGAAGGACAGGGTGATACGCCGCGGGGGGAGGCAGTTTCTAGGGGTGCACCCTTCGAGAAATATACTATCGTCTCTTCTAGACCTGCGTCCGTTAGAAACTTGATTACTATGGCTACGTAATTAACTCACCTTTTTCCCATTATTTCACAAAATTTTGACCATTCAGTTTTAGTGCTGTTCAGTTTACTGGCCGAATAGGCAACGATAAATCAATCAGAGAACNCAAAATTTTGACCATTCAGTTTTACTGCTGTTCAGTTTACTGGCCGAATAGGCAACGATAAATCAATCAGAGAACTATAATTATGTTTGCATGTTACGATACAGTGATCGATAGAGGAACAAACAATCTCAGTGGCTTGCAACCGCTCGGAGCTCGGAGTATTCAAAGCTGGCCGTTTCCGCGCAAACGATTAAAGTCGATCGCCCAGAAAAAGATAGCATTCCAGAATCTGACGTTTCAGCTCGAAAAATCAAAGACCTCAGTACAGTTCACGCGTCTCAAGTAAACATTCTTAAAGCCGATGACCGTAGACAAAAATGTATAGAAATTAAAGAATATAGAGAATAATAAAGCAATTAAATGTTTTTAAGATGTCTTTATTAAAAATGCCGAGGCGAACATAAATCTGTGAAACAGAGCTTACAATATGGTTAATGGAACGGTGGTAGACTTCAGGTTTAGTTCGGAGATTTCAGGGCATTGATTAAAGCAGGACACGTTACAGTTATTGTCAAGAAACTCCTCGGCAGTCGGATTGTCCCAGCTATCCAGGCTCCTCAATTGACCATGTATCTTCGCCGAAGACACCTTTCATTAGGTGTCTCCATGGCACAGACTAGGTTTCAAATAATATTTCAGGAAAACGATGATCCGCCCGGAAGGACGATTTTCCCTCGAATTCATTTGACAAGCTCCGTCACAGACTCGTTCTACAGCGTGTCGAAATGAGTGAGTTTAAATGTTAATGCAAATGAAATCGTCCGGCCGGGCGTTTATCCCCAAATCACCTTCCAATTGCGGCGACCGGGCAACTCCGGAAACTGGACAACAGACGCAAACAACAATTCGCGAAGAAGCTCCTCGAACTCCATCGACAATTTCACACCCCGAAACCTACCGACTGTGCGATAGTTGACCAAACTTCGAGCGGCCACTTTCGAGGAACTCGGTGTGCGCCTCGTCCGCAGGGCAGCGCCGAATCGCGGAGGGTGGAAATCGATCAGGGGCGGGAAGGGAGGGCTCGAACTCGGCCAGCACTGGTTCACCAGGTGAATCGTCGTCGCCGCCGATCGAAACCGAATGGGGAGAGGGAGAGGTTCGATCGGGAGACCCGGGATCGTCTCTCTTCCTCGCCGAGGTGAACGTTCTTCGCTCGTATACGGCCGGACATTATTTAATAATGCATTACTACGTACATTAACGTGATACACCAGTGATACGCGGCCGTGCCCGGGTGTACACGTACACGTACCGAGCGCACACGGACGTGTCCTCGCTCTCGCGTCCGCCTATCTTTGTACACCTTTCAGCGTGGTGACGCGCGAAGAGGGGTGCCCACCCTTTCTCTCACTCCCGCTCTTTATCTCTGTCGTGGCGTGGCCGCGGATATACATATGTATATAGGCTGTTTCATAACTCGCGGCAATCGAGGGGTGGCTCGGAACGTTTTCGAACGCGCCGGTATGGACAGGCCAGATAAGCCTTCGGATTTTTCAAATATTTCCCTGAACGATGGTAGAATCGATTTCTAGATATTACCGTCTAATGGGAATTATGCTCGCGATTTTTCTTCCGATTCTAATGCACCAGATTTATTCTTATTATAGATTTCACAAATGTTACGACATCGCTGTTACAGGGAACGTTCGAAGGTTTGGCATCGCCTGCTAAAAATCCCTTGGTAATATTGTACGACGCAGACAATTAATAATTCTCGTGGACGCGTCGTCGCCGCGAAATTGCTAGTTGCAAATGAGGATCGATTGCGGTAATTGTACTGTTTGTGTGACTGCGCCACAAAAGTAATTTGTTTTACCTCGAACGTGAAAACTGTCTATACGCAGTTGCATCCTCGTATCGTCATCAATTATCTTAGACAAATTATTACAACTTCGACATTCAAAAATAAGATTTCGTAATGAAAGTTACGACACGTAAAGTGATTTGAAGATTGAGCAGATGCGGTGTTCGAAAATATAAGTTGCCGGATCGAGCCCCGAGAGTAATTTTGATATTTTTGTTCGGCTGTCAGTCAAAGCGTTATGAAGCGAGCTGTACGCGTGCGGAAGCCTCGCACACGTACGCGTTTCGAGTCGGGTTGTGTATTTCAGGACTGCGGGCATGGTTACAGTGCCGCGTGCAATATGCACACCGTTGAGAGAGAGAGAGAGAGAGAGAGAGAGAGAGCCCGGCCATAGTGCTCGAAGCCTCGAAGTGCCGGCACGAGTGGGAAACAGAGGGGTGGCCGGAACAGAGAGGGGGTGGGTTTAGAACGTGGCTATAGTGGACAGGCCGGTGGACTAACTGGGGCTCGTGTTACGCTACGGGAGCGAGAGGCGAACTTATTGTTAGGCGCACCTACACTATCGTCAGAAAGTTTCGGAAACGGTTCGCTGCTCCGTCGCGGACGCGACGAACACCCGAAAATCCTCCTGTTTCCTCTCCAAACAGCGCGAACACAGAATTTCCCTCTCCCAATTTTTATAGATATTTTATTTTCCCGCCCGGGCTACGCGCGAATTGTAAAACCTCGCGCGCATCGATGAATCTATTGTCAAATCAAATAGGCTTTGCTCCGAAGCAGATATGGCGTAAACCATTTCCTCGAAGGAATGCCATTTAATCTCTTCACCTACAGAATTCACGAATATGCTAAAAGACGTGACGCGATTCATCGAAACGTTTAATATTGACGCGATAACAGCTAATTAGAATGTTTGAAACAGTTGGAAATGTGATACAAAAATAAATTCTGTTTCTACGCGAGCTCCGTTAAAAATGATACCTGGTCCGAACTTTCTGACCGTAGTGTATACGCTCGGGGGTGGGTTGCGGGTTAGAAAATGAAGGCGGGGGTTCAGCGAGAAGAATGAAGCTGGTGGGAGTACACTCTGACCAAAATGTTAATTATTTAACCTCCAGGAAACTCAGCTAACGAGCCGGCGTACAAAATGAGGGTGGCGTAGGTGGAGGGTGGAGGTTGAAGGCTAGTAGGCGAGATGATCGTACACGTATCCACCGCTGCCAGAGGCCATCTATTCCCAAGAAAAAGTAACATACCTCGTTATATTATTAGAACCAGTTGTAATAGCTCCATTAATGAACCAATTAAACAAAACCCGGTGACGTTATCGATGATTAAAATCGTTTCGGGCGATCTTAACGCAAAGTTCGAGGGGGGGGGATGAAAGTGTCAGACTTGTTTCGAGAAAAGTTATGAACGTTCCTCAGCCGTCCGATTTAAAATCGATTTGGGGAAGGTGTATACAATATGATCCGGCGGCGGCAGTTTCTTGGCACGGAAACCTTGGGACTTAAATTTAGACACATGATGCCACTAAACCCACTTCGCCATATGCTACCAACTTTTATGTTTCCTGCATTTATCAAGCCGCCTCACCTTCTCGTTGCGCCACGATTATAACGATCAAGAGGAACAAAAAGACGGGCGGGATATAAAAGTGAGGACACGGCCTGAGCGCTGCAAAAATGCGAAAATCGATTCGAGGCGCCGCCGCCGCCGCGCAAAGCTCTCGCGATTAGGGCAGAAATAGAAGTGATAAGTATAGACAAGCGTGTCAAGAAATACGACTTGGCTATTTTTAGACACGGCTCGGGGGCAGGACGTTGCGAAATTCTGGACAACGTCGTCGGGGATATCCGGGATTTTTTATATTTTTGGAACGTCAAGTGTTTGCAATGGTGCCCGACTATTTGCATTGATTCATCGAGTGCATCGAAAATGCGTGCGAAAACCTTTATCAGTTGATACCGAATATACTTGAAATTTTGACCCAGTTCACCGACGGTAAACAAAAATTGATTGTTTCGAGTAGGCATCGTTCAAACGAGTATTTCAAATCTATATCGGTCTCACCTTTGAAAGTAAAATTAATACTCGAAACCGGTCGTTAATTAGATTGCCGTAAGGCGGTATCAACGAGTGGACAAAAGTTGCCGTTTAATTGAAGTCAGAAGGCCAACTTCGATTGGTACGATAACGCGATTGCTCCGCTTCCATCCCTCCTTCCGGTGGGAAGCCGAAGGGCGAGCCACCCCCTTCAGCGAAAATGGGCTAAATCGAGATGAGGGTTTGGAAATTAGTACGTGGACGATTTTATTGGAACGGCGGCGTGTAATGAAGATTTTACGAGCACCGCTCAATTATTGGTTATTTAACATCTTCGCGATACTCAGGGGGGACGTAATTGTCTCGCGTTCTCGACACTTGTCGCCGTTACCACGACGCGATTCGATCCGAACTCACGCAGTTACGTTCCTCACCCCCGTATTTCTCTTATTTATGAAAATTACTGCGTTTGGAGAAAACTTTCGAGTACATCCAAAAAGCACTGTATCAGATAAAACAGAATAACGGTGTAGAGAGAGAGACCGGGGAGAAATGACGAAATTGAATTCATTATAAATCTCGACTCACGATTCTCAAAAGGAGTGGTACTTATTCCCGATGGCACCGGTAGATTCGAGACACGCGAAACTTGGCCGGGCGGTGAAAAGGATCGTTCCGAGGCAACAGGGAACGACACTTTATCATCGACTGGTCTCCGGCGAGTTCCGCGCAACCAAGCGAAACGGAGTCCCGATTAAGCGCGAGAGCCACTCGAACCAGGACAGAGTTCCACCGTTCGACTCGGCACCCTCGGCTGCGAGATTCTTGCCCGGAAGTTCCCCGTAGCCGCAAGTATCCACTGTTCCGTACAACAGGTTCTCGATACGCTGTACATAGGTACCGCGCGTACGCTCTCTCTCTCTCTCTTTGCCGGTCTGTGCGAAATCATGCCGCGAGTCGACGTCCTTGAGGCTCGGCCGGCGTTGCCAGAGGCTTACGGGTCCGGGGACGAGGAAAACGAAGAAGAAGAAGAAGAAGAAGAAGAAGAAGGAAGGAGAGGAGGTGCAGAAGGTCCTCCGTGATACCATGATCCACCTAGAGGTCGGCCATTTTGCCCGTTCTCTCACCCTACTCGCTCGCTCGCACTCTCTCTCTCTCTCTCTCCCCCCGTGCTCCGGTGCCCCCTCGGGTTTCTACACCCGCGCCGACCCTCTAACGGCCTCCAGAGCGTGCCGGTGTACGAAGGGGGAGAGATCCAGGGGGTGGACGAGGTGGCCTGAACGAGGGTGAAGGCCTGCGAGCTATGGTATATGTGCTGGCTACATATATACTCCCTGGTACATATGTACACGTGGTATATATGGCATATAGATATACCTGGTCTGCCCTCCAGTACCGGAAACGGCTCCGTCCCGAGCTGAACCAACGCCATGGTATAGCCAACATGGCGAACCTACCAGCGGTGCTCATATTTTCGTCGGCCGACGATTAGCCGGCCGCCCCCGCGTACTTATCACCACCGTGGAACGTACGCCGTGACAGGGCTCGAACGACGGAACGGCTTGTTACCCGTTAACGGTGACCAAAGGGCCGGCGACGACGACGCTCTCCCCGAAGGACCGGATGATTTAAATCGATCCCGAGACCGGAACGGAAGACGAGACTCCGATGATCCGGCCTTCGACCCCCCCTGAAAACACCGTTTGTACACCGTGTCGCGTTTCGGCGGGACAGATNTCGGAACGGAAGACGAGACTCCGATGATCCGCCCTTCGACCCCCTGAAAACACCGTTTGTACACCGCGTCGCGTTTCGGCGGGACAGATTCTCGTGACTTCGAACAGTTTTATCGGTACGCGAGAGCAAGTTTCCCGGCGATATTTATTCTAACGCGGGCATCCGGTCTTTCCAGCTTTCGACGTCCCCATAATTAATTCTCCCTGGTTTGCGCGCATACTTAGCCAGCGAATAAAACCATCGAGAACTCCGGCGCCGTTACAACGTTACAACGAGGTGCACGAACGCGGCAAAAATTTGTACTTTATTTCCTTTTTCCTTGCGCCCTGCCGCCCTTTGTCACCGGGTACTTTGCCATCGGCTGAAGAAGCCGTTTGATGTAGGAAACGCGTCCGCCGTCCTTACGGCGACTGACACCCCGTCACAGTCACTCAAATGATCCGACGCAGCGTTTACACGTTTTAATTGCGCTCCGAACGAGAGAACGGCGACGCAGGTACGTCGAACCGGGGAAAACGAGAGAGAGAGAGAGAGAGTAGAATATTCGCCCAGGTCGAACGTCCTCGGTCCGGCGAAATATTTTCGGCCGGGGTTGGGGGGCAGCGATGGGGTATTACGGTGCACCATGACCGCGTTAAAATATGATACGTTGCAACCGTGATATATTAAATTCACCGCAGGCCAGGAACGCCGCGGCGCGTTCATATTTTCATCCGGCGACTCCGTGAACTTCCCCCGCACGTGTTCAACGTCGAACCGGAAACCAAATATCGTTGTTATCAAAAAAATAAGCGGTAAAAGACGCGAGCGAGGCGTTTAATCAATGTCCGTAGAAAAAAATCTTCGAGGTCTCATTAATTTTAGGAAAGGAGCGCGCTGCTCTTTTTAACTCGAGCAACGAGCCCCAGATATTCCTTCGCGTACAACCATAATCGCGANCGTTCAACGTCGAACCGGAAGCCAAATATCGTTGTTATCAAAAAAAATAAGCGGTAAAAGACGCGAGCGAGGCGTTTAATCAATGTCCGTAGAAAAAAATCTTCGAGGTCTCATTAATTTTAGAAAAGGAGCGCGCGCTGCTCTTTTTAACTCGAGCAACGAGCCCCAGATATTCCTTCGCGTACAACCATAATCGCGAGAGAGAAAGAGAGGCGGAGTATTAGGTACAGCGTTTTGGCGTGGGTGTGAGCGTTCCTGTACATGTACGGTACGTGCTTTTGCACATGATGCAGATAATGTGTACGACGCACGCTATTCGTGGGTGTGACGGGACGACAGTGTTCCGCTCTGCCTTCTGCCGTCGTCGTCGTCGCCGCCGCCGCGGCGCGCACACGCGCGCACAGCCCGCCTTCCCCGTGGCGTATTTCGTCGTTTATAAAACGCACACAACGCAATCAACGGATTAATAAAGAGGCAAACTACACGCAGACGTTCGCTACGTTTCGTGCAAACTGTCCCCCACCGTTAATACATTTCGCCGTTTCTCTCCGCCATTCCTCTGTTTCTTTTTCATTTTTACCGTCACTGACCAAGCGTAAACGCTTTGAACTCTCGCGAGAGAACACACACGCCACGTAGGCGCGGTCGTACGCGCACAGTTTCTGCTAATTTCAATCAGTAAATGTGCCCGGCGATTCGTACCGGGACAGGTTTTTCTCAAAGTGCCAATTAGCGTCGGGACGTTTTTCCGTCGGGGGGGTAACCGTCGAATCGCGGGAATAAATGTTTGCCGTGTCTTATCTGAATTATAACAGAACTTTTGAACGCGCAAAGGAGCGAGAATCGCGTAGTGCTCGGTATAACGCGCAGACAGGAAACACGGTCGCATAGTCGCGGCGCTACACGGTATGGTTAGCGAGCGCGTGTTTGGGCTCGCAGCCTCGAAGATAGGTACTTTCCGCCTCCGGTGCTACGACCGGAGGTAAAGGAAAGCTTCGCGGGAAGAAATTGTCGGCGCGAGATAGCGATGGCTCAGAACCATTCTAGAAGACGCTATGGCCGACCAGGTCTTTCAGACTATCGGCTTTATCGTTGTACGCGCCGGAATTTTGAGTAGAACGTTCAAGAGTCGGTAGAATATGGGAGTCCCGGTGCTACAGAGAATTAGATCCCTCGTCGCGACTTCCTGAGGACGTTTACGCGCGAAGCATTTATTCTGTTTAAATCGCGACGCGTTCGAATCGGTATTTCATAAGCGACTCGCGCGATNATTACGCGCGAAGCATTTATTCTATTTAAATCGCGACGCGTTCGAATCGGTATTTCATAAGCGACTCGCGCGATAATAGCGTAATTTGCTCGGGAAGCAGTTTCGATCTCGCGCAACGCGCAAACACCGAGTCTGGTGGCGGACTCGATTCTCAAAGGGAAAAGCGACACATCCGGCCGTTGAACACGTACAGATCAAGCTTCTACCTTTCGCCGAACACACGGAGTAAGCCAGGATATGGCTCGGGGTGGATCTCGTTCGAGTTGCAGGCTTGTTCCTAGCTAAAGGAGAGAAGCTTTCATCCGGGGGTGCGTACAGGGTGCAGGATCCGAAGGGGGATCTCGGAAGAGGGGTTTGAGAACGGGCGCAACCCTCAGGATCCGACCTGGACCCAACCCCTCTGCGGAATATCCTCTGGACCAACGCTGTCTGCAACCGTATATAACCTTGCATCTCCGCCCCGGCCGAGGATCCCTTTTCCCGTGGTACTTATGCACGTGTGCGTGAAACGTACGTCGCTTCCACGTTCGCAGCTACGGCTGCGACCGCCGCCGCCTGTATACGGCTCCTCTGCTCCTCACGTGCGAACGCCCGGAGCCGGCGAAATCGTTTGTTCTGTTCGCCCCGCGTCCAACGGCAACGGTCTCTCGCCGAGGAAAGTGTGCCGCGCGCGAGAGAGGCGACACCGAGTTCGGGTCCGAGTAAGAAATCATTCAGTTTCCGAGGCGAACCGTGAAATCGTAATAAAAATAAATAAAACGGACAGCCGGTTCCGTGTCACGAATCACGCGTTCCGAGTGCGCTTTTACAAAAATAAAACTATCCCTGATCAATCTAAATTCCAGCTACATATTCGCGTAGCATTTACACGGTCGGCCGTGCTCCAATAAAACACGCGCACCGCGCGCCCCTACACCTGTTAACGCGTCACAAAACGATTCCGCCGTTTCCCTGCGCGGCGGGGGAAAAAAAAAAAAAGAGGAGGAAAACCCAACAAAAACTGACCGAAAAAAAAGCGAAAAAGAGGCAACATCCGTTGGAACGCGGAGTAACAAGAATCGCTAAAAGCGCACCCTTCCTAAAGCGATACTGAAAATAGAGGGGGTGAAAAAAAAAAAAATACACGCGAGACCATATATTATTTTCTCGCGGCGTATTCAATCTGCAAAAAGCCTCTCCCGGCTTATTGTTCGCGCGAGTCGCGTGCACTTGGGGGCGGGCGAGCGGCAAGGGTTGAATTAAGGGAGACACGCGGCGCGAGAAATCTCGCGACCAGCCGAGCCACCCTAAAAACCGGGCCGCGAATCGATCTCCGACGGCCTTGAAAATAACCGAGACATGGTGACCCGTTTTTCCCCGGGTCTCCGTCGGCCGCTCGTTAATTCGCCGGAGTAACGCGCCGGAAAAGATTCCTGCCAACTTAAACGGCGATCGAGACGAACGCAATGGGTTCCGCGAATCGGTCCCGTAACGGCGGCGCGCGCGAGTGTTTATGCGGGGGGGAGGGGGTTGGGGAAAGAATTTATCGCTTGGCTCGTTACCTACCTACTGGTTCATGCGCGGAAAATAGGAGTCGCGGGGCGGTTCGATCGAAACGTCGAGCACCTACTTGCGAAAGCGATGAGGCCGGCTCCTCTTTGCCGTCAATTTAGTGATTAGATTGACGAAACGGAGGGGGGAAACGGTTCTCGCGTGAGTTCCAATTAATGATTCCCGGGGCGTCGAGTTCGGATGCCGCACGAAACGACTCGGAACCGTTGATACCGAGGAACAGACGAACGACGAGTCGAAGGCAGCGGCGCGTAGACCGCGAGACGCGTCACCGGGAAGCCGTACTTCACCGTCTTAATAAATAGTACGCCAGTCGGAGCGGGAGTAAAAAAAGATGTTCCCGGTAAACTCTTTGGCCATTCTTCTCACGCGTCGGCCCGCTAAATACTCCCTCGGCGAGCGGTCGGAGCCGGCCAGCCGGGNGAACAGACGAACGACGAGTCGAAGGCAGCGGCGCGTAGACCGCGAGACGCGTCACCGGGAAGCCGTACTTCACCGTCTTAATAAATAGTACGCCAGTCGGAGCGGGAGTAAAAAAAGATGTTCCCGGTAAACTCTTTGGCCATTCTTCTCACGCGTCGGCCCGCTAAATACTCCCTCGGCGAGCGGTCGGAGCCGGCCAGCCGGGCTCCGTTAATCCGGTCGCGGGTTTTGATAGTTAAAAACTATTTCGACCGTGGACTCCCGCCCTGCAGAAAATTTTCTCAAAACGGCGCGTGCGTGTTATTTTTTTTTTATCCAACGGCGAGGCACGCCTGCGGGGTCGACGGAACACAGGAGAGGACATGGATTTTGAATTCGCCAGCAGGTGGAGCACCGCCGAAGCCCGCAGCAATCGTACCGCGGAATTATTTAGAACAGTGGATACTAGCCACGTTGTAGTTAGGTGGGTTGCGGTGTCCAGGACTACCACCCCATATCCACTCTACCTTTACCACCCTCCTCTGCCTCCCGGTTCGTAGCCGCCCTTCTGCCCCCATGCCAGCCAACCATCCACCCTCCCTCTGTCCCCTTTTGCCCTTCGCCAACCGCTGAGCGTACTCCACCTCTAGCCCGGCTTAGTTCAAAGCAGCCCACCACCCTGCTGCTACTCTTCCCGCAGCCCCTCGACACCCCCCCGACTCTCTCTAGCCACCCATCTACCAACCACCCCCTCGGCAGTAGCTCGACGTACCCTTGCGTGCCTGCCTGCCTGCCTGCCTGCCTGCCAGCCAGCCATCCACCTAACCTAACCACCCACCCACCAGCCCCAACTACGCTACCAACCACCTACACTCTGCTCCCTTTACGTCCCATCCCACGGCACACAGGCTTGCCCGCTACGCCGCAACCACCCCCGAACAGAAAACACAGCTGAGCCAACGTGCTCTCCGGCTGAAATGCCTTCCACCTTTCAGAGGGAAGAGTGTCTTGCTTCAAACCTCCCCCGCGCTCCACCCTCCTCGAGCACCACCGAGCCTCGTTCTCGTCCTCGTCCTCGTACTCTCCTACCCCCGGCCCCGCCGTACCCCTCTACGCCCCTGGCGTTCTTCCTTCTGCCGTTGACGGTTGCCTCCTCGAACATGCCGAATAAAATAATCGAAACCGAAACCCGTGCGTCACTTTCGTTTTCGTTAATATCGTGGTTGGTCGATCGACTCGATCCCGAGTTCTCTGAGCGAGTCGCGCGAATTCTGGCCGATGACGGAACGATCAGATGTTTATTTGATCATCGGTTCCGTTTCTTAATTAGCCGGAAGGTTCGGGTCCCATCCGTTTGTCGTTAACCCGGGCGGAAAGCTCCGGAGGACGGTCTCGCATCTAGACGGTGGCCTGTATTTCTTTGCCGGCCGCGCATTTATCATTCAATGAATAATTCTCGGATTTCCCGACGAAACCGGTGCCCGCTGCGACACGACGGACAGATATACGAAGGGGAAACTCTAAAGTTATCCATACGGTCGATTATACCGGGTGTCCTCCGCTCCCTCCGAATAAGAATTGCGACCAGCGTTCGGGAGCCGAAGTTCGAGTCGACGTTCACGTGAATATGTACTCGATGTGAATCGCGTCAATTATTTCGCAGCAGAATTGTGTGAACAATTTTGTACGAGATTCGGCGAATCCTGATGTATTCGCCGCGTTATTCCCGCGGACGGAAATGCCAGTGTTTCTTCGCGCTTCACTTCCTTTATTTAGAGACACACGGGATAAAGGGTGGGTCGGGGGTTTTCCGCGTCCGGTGATTACATTCGCATTTTTCCCCTCCGAGGTCGCGTGTTATCTTTACCATTACCGCTAGATTCTATTTTAAGTTCGCCGCGTCGCCAGTTTACTCTTTATTATTTTATGCAAACACACTTTTCGCGTGCGGTGTCTCTGTTTCAACGGCCGGCAAACAGCGTTTCCGTCGAGGCGCCGCGTTAATAATCGCTCATTCACGTAATTAAGTAAAGAGCGAACCTAACGCAGCCGTCGATGAATGCGCCGTGCCGCGGTGCCATGCCTCCGCAGCAGTTCCTCGTTTACCGCGCGGAACGCTTCCAATCACCGAATCAATAACGTACACACAGAATTACTAAAAAACTGTCGTCGGTAATAATGCACATTAATTCCATGAAACGGGCTATTCATTTAAACGACGCCTCTCAGTAAAATAACGCCTCGTTTCGATCGCTTATCAATTCGTTCTACAGNGCGAGGCGCCGCGTTAATAATCGCTCATTCACGTAATTAAGTAAAGAGCGAACCTAACGCAGCCCTCGATGAATGCGCCGCGCCGCGGTGCCATGCCTCCGCAGCAGTTCCTCGTTTACCGCGCGGAACGCTTCCAATCACCGAATCAATAACGTACACACAGAATTACTAAAAAACTGTCGTCGGTAATAATGTAGATTAATTCCATGAAACGGGCTATTCATTTAAACGACGCCTCTCAGTAAAATAACGCCTCGTTTCGATCGCTTATCAATTCGTTCTACAGATAATTGGATGAATAATTTTTAGTAGACACCTTGTATAGTGTAAGACGATTAACGGCAGGTATATAGCGGAGTCGTAAAGCTAACGATAGACGTAAAGTTGCTAAGTGGCGGTACCAATTGACACCGAAATAGTCAAGGCCAGACGATCTCCTATGACTGTTCACGAAACAAGATGAAGTTCCATGATTCTTATAGAACTTCGTATAAGCAAACTCGAATCAACGGCTACCTATATACCACTGATTTTATGCATCGGTATAAAAATTATGTCCGCAGGTATAACGCGCGCGTGGGCATTAAAAGCGAGACGTATATTTATACTCGGCGACAGGAATTCCTGTTCAAGTTTTATTTTCCGTCCGCTAATTATTTTGAGGCAATTACTGATTTAGCAACCCCTCGTGACGACTGTGCGCTGTCCGCAAAGCCAGATGCGTAGGAAGACGCGCGTACATAAACGTAGCTACATATACTCGACTATAACGCGCTTGTCCAAGCGCGCACCGCAACCCCCTCAGCGCGCCCCTTCCGGTTCACCGTACTTACGCAACCGGTACCCGTTACACCGTGTGCATGTCGCGGAGAATACCTGTCTCCGTAAACCGTATTCCCTATGTGCACGTCGTAACCCCTAAGCCCCACCTTGCCACCCCTCGGCTCGTGGAGCAGCGCGGCCGGAATAGGAGACGGGGGACGACAGCGAAGGAATAGTCGGGCTACGAGGCCGAACAGCCCGTGGGAGGAGGAGGAGGAGGAGGAGGAGGGCGGAACAGTGGGGTGACAGTGTGACGGAGATGGAGGGCGCCGCTCCGTTCATTTACCATCGCTCCGTCCCTGTCTACTTACAACCGGCTATTCGAGTAATTTAACAGCCAAAGGGATAAAAGATAGACGAGGCTTACCTACGAATTGTTCGAAATATCAAAGGTGTCTGACCGCGTTAATGAGCCGCGCAAACCTCGACGCCGTCGCCGCCGTTCTGGCCGCCGAAAATATTGCAAAAGCTCTGCGTATTGATTTTGTACACTGCGGCCCAAAAGCTCGGCCTCGGAAAACGGCCCTGTACGGGTAAAAGGGATTTAATGGGATTGTTGCAACGAATATATATACGATAGTTCGGTTTCCGGTAATTGGATGATCAAAGGATGATTAAAAATGTTTAATGACGGGAGTCCTTTAAGGTACTCGGTAGTTTTAAAAAGTTCTCAAAGCCTTCGAGGAGAAGGAAGTTTGTTCGGGGGGGTAACTTTAACGCAGCGGAAATATGCGATAGTTCGGCGACGGCCTTTCCGTTCTCTCGCCTTGAAATTTCCCAGCCAACTCGATTACCCCGCGTATCATTGTAAATTAGTGGCTCTCGAGAATCTTGAGGGACTTAAGTCTCGGCTTAATAAATACCAGCGGCATTAATAGGGCGATGAATGTTTCATAAGACGCTTGAAATATTTACATTTTCTTTTTTTCACGAGCTTGTTAAATACGTGAACGGGCATTAAATAATTTCTTAATCTTTACAGCGTCTAAAATAAATTGTTCCTATTCCCGTCGAGATCGAATTGCAAATTCACCCCCTTCGAGTACATTTTCACAATTTACACTTAAATCCTCCGTACCTACATCCAACATAACGTAACTGCCATATGCATGCATAATAGCAAACGATCGTTACATTTATTACCCGTTTACACGTTACGTTAACGCGTTCCCCGAACGACCCAATACTCTTAAGCAATCTTCAAATCCTAAACCCCTCTAACGATACCGCGGATTCTCAAACTTCGAAACTGCTTCCAATTCCCGATAACAACTGATAAAATCCATTCGCGGTTCTCCGGGCGGCGAAAAGCCGGAGGAGCCGTGCGCGCGCCCCGTTCCACACGTTCAAATTACCGAACAACACGTTCTAACAATACGAACGAACAGATAAAAAAATCTCTGCTATATTAATTAACCCAGGATATGCTTTTTTCTTTCGTTAATTACTCGAAGTAGAATTTTATTAAAAGTATTCACGATACGTTGCGAGATTCCTTAGAGGATACACTATCGTCCTTTGACTGAAAATATTTATCAGATGTTTTCATAGACGACGAACACTTGGCCGAGTCTCATGAACGGCGGCGGTACACACGAAATTGCGCGCGAATTCTCGTGGCGCGTGTTACTCGAAGACTACAATATTCTCTATATATTAGCCGCGTATGGTACATAGGCCATCCGGGCGCACGAAAGTAATGTTTGTAAGGTGTAATACACATAGACCGCGTTCACGTAGACGGGCTGGCGCACACGAGCGCAGGCCACGAATCCAGGATGCGCGCGGGGGTNTAGACGACGAACACTTGGCCGAGTCTCATGAACGGCGGCGGTACACACGAAATTGCGCGCGAATTCTCGTGGCGCGTGTTACTCGAAGACTACAATATTCTCTATATATTAGCCGCGTATGGTACATAGGCCATCCGGGCGCACGAAAGTAATGTTTGTAAGGTGTAATACACATAGACCGCGTTCACGTAGACGGGCTGGCGCACACGAGCGCAGGCCACGAATCCAGGATGCGCGCGGGGGTGGCGGTCGAGTGGGAAACCGGGCTGCGAGGGAGAGGATGGGCAGAGGGTCCCAACGCGGCTGACACACAAACAACGGAGCCACCCGTTTCCACTGCAACCCACCCACCCGCCGCCCGGCCAGCCTGTGAAACCCACCTCCTCCTCCTCCTCGTCCTCCTCCACCCTCTCGACGGCACAGCTGAATTACACGTTGCGAGCGAGACAGAGAGAGCGTGTGGAAAATTATAAAGAAACCGATACCGTTTCCACCCACGCGCTCTCGAAGTTCGCGAGGGCTGCGACTGGATTTCGCGGACGACGGATGGAGAGCGAAAGTTCGCCGAGTTCGATCGGCAGCGGATCGATCTCGGCGGCGCCGGTCGATGGAGGGCAAACTTCGAGACGTCGCGCGCCGAGTTTCGAGAGTCAATGTTTGCCTTCTCATCGGAAAGAGAAAGCTACAGTAGTTGAAAGCGTAATCCGAACGTTAACTAATCTGTATTGTTTTTGTTTAACGCCGGTCTCGATCGATCGGACCGATCGATCTGATCTGACGTTTCTGTATTAAAAATTGCGAAAGTGATCGCGAGATCGTCTCAAATAAACTGCGCTTAGCCGAACCGAGGGAATGCGGTGAATTACGGGGAACGAATCCGCGTGATTCACGTGCGATTTTTTTAATCGGCCATCTTTTTCAAATTTCAGAGCCGGGGGGGGGAAAGAGAGGCTGGTGGTGGTCATTTAAACGAAATAAAATGCAATATACGTCAATTGGAAAAAGCACTTTGCACTTATCTCTATATCTTTTGCTCGACAATTCTCCCCTACGCGTATGCACGTCCACCCCTTGCCGGCGTTAGATACAGTTGAATTACGCACCCCAATGCCAGAGAGTGGAATTAGGGTGGCGCGCGAAGCGCTTTGAAAATCATAAGCAAACAGGTGAACGTTTTCTCGTCGAGGGTGGCAGTTTCTACCTCGCGGTAGTTACAAGTGATACTAATTGAGTTCGATAAGGTATAATATTGAATAAGTATGAGACTCACGTTGCGTATTTACGTTCACCCTCTCGGCGCGGTATCCTTCCACCGATTTCAATGCGAAGTCATACGAAGAGGACGCGGGAACAGAGATAGAGAGAGAGAGACACAGGAGGGCCTTCGGCCAGCTTCTCCTAGAAGAAGAGAAATCAGCGATAGGTAAGGGATGGATTTCACGTGGATTTCGCACGTTTCAATGGAACAAGGCACGGTGATGTCAACCTACCTGCGCCGTTCGGGTTCAACGTACCTCTAAAGCAACCACACCTCTACCCACCCTCGTGTTCACGTTCACCACCTTCCCCTCTATTTCACCCTCGTCGACCGACCTCGCCACCTACCTACCGCCTATCCACCCTGGCTGCCACCCTCGAGCGACCTCCATCCCTGTGAACCCTCTAACCACTCTACAGCCGACCCTATCTACCCGCGCGCGGTTCTACCTACGTACACGTACACGTATATATATATATATACACGTCCATGTAGCCCCATGCTATATGCCTCGGTTACATACGCGTCTGGTATATAGGCGAGTATGGTATCAAAATGGACGCGCGAGCTACAGTGGTAGATACAGCGGTAGATATAGATACGCGTGTGTATACGCGCGGTGACGATGACGATGGCGCACACCCACGCCTCGACCCGCGCGCTCGTGCGCGTGATACCACGTTCTCCTCTCCGTCTCTCTCTCTCTCTCTCTCTCGGTCGCCCTCCTCCACCCTCTTCCCGGTATCTGTTATAACGCGTAGACGCATATGTGCGGATCGGCCGTCGCGTCGGTGAATGCACGCGGGGTCCATCCACGGGGAGGTACGTGCGTGTGCACGGCCGCGGAGGGAGAAAGGGGGGAGGGAGGGGGATGGTATCGTGTCGACCGGGCTGATTGTAAACGCAGAATTGGGCTCCGGCACCAGCGGGAACACGGGTACGCGCTGATAATCACAGGTAGCGATGCATCGCCATGAAATTGGGCCCCTGTCCAGGACTCCGGCTACCCTAAAGGGACTTTGAAATATGGTCACAGTTCGCCGGACACACGGCACACAACCTCGCCACTGTCTCTCTCTCGCTCTCTCTGCCCGCACGCCTTCTCGATAATCCACCTACGAATATAGGTCGGGCGCGCGCGCGCGCGCGCGACCGACTCCTGCCCATGTGTCGGTGGAATTTTAATGGACCGAGCTTAGACCAGGTCGCGGTTCTGAGATGAGCGCCGGTGTTTTTTTGTTCGCCGCCTGATCGACGCGCGATCGCGAAAATGTTGCAACGCGGCTCTTATTAGCACCAGGTATGGGCAGCCGAGGGAATGTGGATAATCTTGATTTTCTTTGCGGATAGACTGTTTAGGAAGCGAACCGGATGCGATAATGAGCGATCGCTTATAAACGTGTCGTGGAACTTTTTCAGTTTCATATGAAAGAACTCGCCTCTATATTAACACTAGAACGACTGTCTCTTTTTTATACATGCATTTCTCCATCTAAAACCAGTCATTTTGACTGGTTTTAAATGGAGAAATGCATGTATAAAAAGTTTAGTAGAATTACAAATAATAAATTTGACATTTTGGTGATAGGTAAATTGCGCTGAATCTCTGGTTCAAATTTTGTAACGCTTCAGAACAATCTTATTATATACCGTAAAAAGTGCATCTCCACTTCTTGCAGTATATAAAGAAATTTTCCTAAAGGGTTACGAAATTTGAATCAAACTTTCAGTGCATTTCAATTTAGGTATTACCAAAATATCAAACGATTCTCATTTGTAATTCTACTTACTTCTACGTACTCCCTTAAATGACGATGTCACCGCTTCGTCGATCCCTGCAGGACGCAATTAAAAACCGAGTTCTAAATTCTATTTTACTGGTCGGTTCGACGCCTAGTTCTGCCCGCCAGGACGTTGCCGTTTAGGGTGTATCGTCCGAGACAAAAGTGGACAGCTTTTAACGTTTGCTAAGGGAAAAGTGCGAGGGCACATTTTCGGGAAGGTCGTTTCAATCAGAAACCTAATATTCTTTTCCAATTTCGAGGCAATCGATCCAGCGGTCTGGTTGAAATTCCCTTTGCCACTCGGTGCGCCCGAGCCGCATACACGCACGTGTGAGCGCACGGTAAACCGATACCACCCGCCCACGTACGTAGGTACGGTGCGGTCGCGCACATTCCGCATGAAACGTAACTAATTACCGATTCCGTTATTGTAAAAGTAACCCGTTCGTTACTATGCGCGGCCCGGCGGGGGCTCTTTCAAATTCCCAGATAAATGTACGAAATGCAGTCACGCCGGGATCAACGAGCTTTGCGCGGATTTCCTTCATGGGGCATCGTCATTCTATCCGTGCATCGATCGCTCGCGTTTCCACGATTTTTTTCCGCAGGAAATGATAGAACGGGGTAAACTCCGCGTTCGTCGTCGCGGCGAATTAGAAAACGAATAATTATTACCATCGACAGTAATATTTTCCCGGGGAAAGCGTAGCGGCGGGCGAAGGGATTGAACTCGTTTAACATGTCAACGCGATATTCACCGCGTCGCTCCTTCAACAAATTTCAACTAACCGTAAGTGGATAAACCCGCTCGTTCCGCGAAACTGAAGGAGCGGTTAAAAAATAAAAAAAAAAAAAAAAGAAGGAGAGGAGCAGGAGGGTGCGTACAATTTCTAACGTCGCGGTACAGGCCGTGGAAGCGCGGCTGGAACTTTCCCCAACTTCGTTAGCCGAGATTACACCGAGGACGCTCGTCCCCTAAAGGGGATTAAAAAATTAACAGGTGTACGCGATGTATCTATATTCAGGCCCGGTTCCGGTGCACTTTATCTTGCCATCCGTGAGACGCGACACCTACGTGTGCTCCGGTAACTTCCCTTTTCCCGGCAGAGCAAGGGTTCCTTCCGTTAATCTAGGGTCCGAGGGACGGAGCACGGACGAGTTCCAAGTAAGAGAAAGAGGCGACGGAGACGTTCCGCGGTCCGGAGAAAGACGGAGGCCGGAGGAGCTTGACAGCGAAAGAGGAACACNACGATTTTTTTCCGCAGGAAATGATAGAACGGGGTAAACTCCGCGTTCGTCGTCGCGGCGAATTAGAAAACGAATAATTATTACCATCGACAGTAATATTTTCCCGGGGAAAGCGTAGCGGCGGGCGAAGGGATTGAACTCGTTTAACATGTCAACGCGATATTCACCGCGTCGCTCCTTCAACAAATTTCAACTAACCGTAAGTGGATAAACCCGCTCGTTCCGCGAAACTGAAGGAGCGGTTAAAAAATAAAAAAAAAAAAAAAAGGAGGAGAGGAGCAGGAGGGTGCGTACAATTTCTAACGTCGCGGTACAGGCCGTGGAAGCGCGGCTGGAACTTTCCCCAACTTCGTTAGCCGAGATTACACCGAGGACGCTCGTCCCCTAAAGGGGATTAAAAAATTAACAGGTGTACGCGATGTATCTATATTCAGGCCCGGTTCCGGTGCACTTTATCTTGCCATCCGTGAGACGCGACACCTACGTGTGCTCCGGTAACTTCCCTTTTCCCGGCAGAGCAAGGGTTCCTTCCGTTAATCTAGGGTCCGAGGGACGGAGCACGGACGAGTTCCAAGTAAGAGAAAGAGGCGACGGAGACGTTCCGCGGTCCGGAGAAAGACGGAGGCCGGAGGAGCTTGACAGCGAAAGAGGAACACCGAGGGAAACGAGAAGTTGTCGGAGGAAAGAGTGGCGGGTGCGAGGAGGACGGAAAGTGATAGCGCGACCGGCAACCACCCGGCGTGGGTGGAGTGAGGCGGGAGCGAAAGGGGTTCTAGGACTGGGGGTTCTTGATAAAGGTGGGGTCGGTAGATCCGTTGATGAAGGTTCAGGCCAGAGGGTTGCTCCTCCGGTCTCTTCTACTCTGATGGCTCGAGGGGCGCGGTGTGCCCGGAGACGGGGAGGGCAGCAAAGTCGGGTACAGAGGTGGAAGAAGAGACCGAGGGGTGGGTCCGGTGCGGTCCAAGAAGCACTGATTCATCCTGGAGTTATGCCCCTGACGGTCAAGGAAGATATACAACGACTATGTATTTTCGCCGTGAGACCTCCCTCTCTTTCTATCTACTTCTCCCTCTCTCTTTCCCTCTCTATCGCTTTCTTCCCAGCCCTTTGCGTCGCCTCGCGCTCTTCTTTGCTGTCCGACCGCTCAAAGGGACCGGGGATGAAGACGAAAAAGGAACAGGGTCGATGCAGCCACTGTCGATAACAAGGACACGAGCGTCCGCTCCTCTCGTATCTCTGTGCGTGTGTGTGCGCGCGCGCTCCTGCTCCAATGGGAAGATCGAAAGTGTCAAAATTAATAAGGACTCCGGTCCCATTAGCGGCCACAATGCGGCGTTCTCCGCGCCTCTCTAATTATACGATTTATTGGAACCTTTTTTAGCCAATCAATCCATTGGCCGATCAGTGGAAATTCGGAAAACTACAATTACGGGAAAAAATGACGAGCCGACGTATTGATTTATTTAATTTTCAGACACGCCATTAGACGAGATTATCAGTCGGGTCGTCAATGCCAATTACACGTAGATTACGCGAATCTGTATCAAACGATTCCGCATTGATCGCGATTTTCGAACGCCGGCCATGAATCGAATTTCGACCGGACATCGTTGTTTTCGGACGCGCTAATTAGGCGATGACAGCGTGGATAAATGATGCGCGTCGTACAAAGATTGTCGGGTAAACTTTCCCCACGGATTTTTTAATCTCCTCAGCCGGTCGCTTCGGCTCTTCGGGTAATTAGCGTCGGAGCGAAACTTTAAAGAATGATCAGCCGCGCCGAGCCACCTTTGGGGATTTTAACCGAGCGAAGGGTTGAAGTAGCGAGAGAGGACTTTAATCGCCGCGAAAACTTCGTCCGCTTCTGCTTAATTTAGGCCGCCTTAAGTCCGCGACGCGTGCTTTGTCTCAAACAGAAATCACGGGGACGTACAACATTTATTTGCGAAAATACGAAACAACGCTACGAACGACTTTTCCAAGAATCGTCGTCACCTACATATTAAACGTCGCTAAGCGCGACGCGCTTTAACGCGGGATTAGGGTTAAAAGGATGCCTGCCGGTTCGCCGAATGCATGAATGACGGATGCGCGAATGATGAAAGTATAATTTTCCAATGAAGGAAAAGAAAATCCATATTTCCACAATGACGAAGACATCGGTCTGGCGGTGGGGGAAGGACAGAAAACATTTTCACCCTCCCTGAGTGTGCTCACGGAGAAATGGTACGAGCATTCCATCTTGAGCTAAAACCGTGCTGCACGTCAGAGCGGAGCGCGCGTCTGTATGCGTCCGTGTGGATGCGAGGAGCTATAGGGTGGCAGGGTGTTTGGAAGACGGAGAGGACCACGGAGTTTCGGAACACCGCATCACTCTGCTCCGTTGCCAACCAAGGAAAGGCTACGACCCTTCCAAACGCGTTCCACTGCGACAGAAAAAACTGTTCACTCGTCTAATCGATAATGTTCACGAGGAACGTTGGTTCAACAGCAATTTCTACTATTCTTATTAAGTATGTATATCGTAAAAAATTTTGAAAACGTAGGATATCGATCGTGGTCGATATGCTCGACTATCATGCACAGAATTTGAATATTTTCGAACGGAGAAATCAATTGAAATTACTATTTTGTTTATGCAGACGAAAACGTCCGTGCGTCTGATATTACTATAATAAATGCTCGCAAACGGCGGAGTGAATTTTCCGTAAGCTGTGTCGGTGTAACCCGACGGAAAATGGGAACGGAACTTGGTCGGTTGTACGTGTGTTGGTTATATCCGTCGCTACCCTTAGCCGTCTCTCGGGCGCCTTTCCACCCCCGAACGGTCGCCCCTCGAGAAGGTCGGACGAGGGGGTGGATATCTCGGCGTCCTGTCCGTAATATCCCTAGCCCTCCCGCTTTCAGCTTTCTCTCTGCCACCCTCGACCCTCCCCCTCATTCCCGCGTCCCACCCCCTCATCCAAGAGCCATGAGCCAGCCCACGTTCACCCCCGGGGCCACAGAGTTAGGAGGGTTGCTTGGCGCCCTTCCGCCGTCCCCTCGCTCACTTCTCACCCCCTTGACGGCACATAAAGTGCGGACGGTTAGGGGCCGATGGTTTCTGCGGGGGAGGGGCGGTCGGGTTAGAAACGGGAACGGACCACAAGTGTACGAATATCCACGCGTGCGTTTAAGGAAACACGTTTCCCTTCGCCCCAGTTTGATTTCGTTAAGTATTTATTTATCGTGGCTGCCGTCAACTTTCCGGATTTCCGTCGCAGCGATTCGACATTTTTCGTTTAATCGATTAAACGGCCAGGTATCGATGCGAAACGTTTAATTTCGTAAACACGGTCGCCTGGCAGATCTCCTGATTAACGTCTTGACGTATTTACTCAATTGCCCGACGCACAGTTATTGATTATCGTAATTATTAGCCGAAATCGCAGATGCCCACGTAACCTGGAAATTTGACATAATTACGCTCGAGCTATCTCGGTCGTACTATGGTCCACCAGGAGAGCCACAGATGACACACTAACGCCCGTATGTGTGAACTCGTACGGCGATACATGCACCTACGCCGGTTAATCGCATTAGCAGACGGGGAATTCCGTACGAAGAATAATATTTGAGGTAGCTACGCAACTTCGGGATAATATAACCGGGCACGATTTTCAAATAAATATTGATCGTTGATGATTCGATCCGATACACCGAGGAATAGACCGCCGAATCGGAACAACGTCTCACCTAAAATACATAGAACTAAAAATCTGTCTCTGTCAATTCTGAATTATTACCGGACGAAAAGACGAACACATAAAATCTGATTAATGATTTCTAAAAGAAGACTGTCAGAAGCTATTTTGACCGTCAATTGGCCAAGTTCGCCGAGCCTTAAGTAGTTTCGTTCGCAGCTCGTAAAGCGCTGACCGTTAGGGATCCTGTGGCCAGGTCAAAATGAAAACGGAGCCGTGCGGGACGGTGACCATCGTCTGGCGAAATGATTTCGCAGTCGTGGCCGTAAACGTAGCCAGGAATGCGACCTGAGGCGGCGCCGAGCACCCTTTGTCACTGGGTAAACGATTAAATTGCACTGTCCTGCCGGAACCGCGGATGTATAATATCGCTGATGTCCGGTCCAGGCTACGGCGGCCTCGGTCCCGGTAATGAGAAAAGGATTCTCCCCGTTCTTCTTTATTTTCAACGATCGCCTGATATCCTGTTTGCGTCCACCATACAGATTCCTCCTTCATAACTCACGATATTAAGCTTTACTTATTAGTAGACCGCAGATTCTTATAGGTCGAATATTTTTTGTCATTAAAACAGCTTCCAACAAATTAATATTTATATTCCGTAACGCAAAAGCAATCTCCTTAATATTTTGTTCGCTGGTATTTGACGTCGTGAAAAAATTAATATTTATATTCTGTAACGCAAAAGCAGTCTCATTATTATTTTGTTCGCTGGTATTTGACGTCGTGAAAAAATTATTAGTTATATTCTGTAACGCAAAAGCAATTTCCTTAATATTTTGTTCGCTGGTATTTGACGTCGTGAAAAAATTATTAGTTATATTCTGTAACGCAAAAGCAATTTCCTTAATATTTTGTTCGCTGATATTTAAAGTCATGAAAAATTTGATGTATGAGTAATGGACGTAGGTATCGGTCGTGCATATCTTTCGGCAGGGAAAAGGGAAATCTAGTGTGGGTCCCTTTCGTTTTCCATCTTCGTAGCGGGCTCGCGTGTAAGAGGATTATGAGCACAAGTCGAAAAGGGGCTTCTGGGTAATGTATTGTCCCCGTAGTGCATGTCGGCCGGTAAGAACGATCGGTTGCGAGTCGGAGACCGGCTTAGCTCGCGGGCAACCGGTCATTTCGAGGAAGCATTGAATCATTATACAGGTTCGAACCCGTCGGGCGCAACCCTTCGCCGGAGAAATTACACTGGCGCAAAAATAATTGGCGATCGCGGCCGTTTTCAAAGAAAAATTGTTGCACGCGACTTTCCTTAAATCATTGTACGCAGCGAAATTTCGCGAGAGGCCGGGTTCCGCGAGCATACGTTAACAATTTATTGGGATATCATTATGCAGCGGGGCATTTTCGAGATTAATGGCGAATTGAATTGTACGAAGAGGGACGGCACAGAGGACGAAACCCAAGTTTCATTAAAAAAAGAAAGAAAAAAAAAACGGAGATACGCAGCGAAAAGCGAAGTCTTGTCTTTATCCGGTTCCCAGGAACAAGTTGAATCAAAAGAAAAGGATCGCTGTTTCGAAGAGATTAAAGTTTGCTTTAACGAGCTCTCTTGCCGGCAAATTTTTCGAACTGTCACTGCGCGTGCTTTAAGAGAATAGGCAAGAATTTCTAAAGTGCAGGTACTCGGGGAAGAAAATCAACGCTTCAATGGCAGAAGCCTTTGCATTAATCAAAATACCGATATCGTTAGGAGCGGAATTTAATGGTTCCGCGAGACGAAAAAAGAGACTGTGGAATCGGCGCGTCGTCGCCGGCAGGATCGAGGACCGCGTCTCTTTAAATTAACCAGCGACGAGAATTTTTAACTAAAACGCAATCATAAAAAGNTGATTCGATCCGATACACCGAGGAATAGACCGCCGAATCGGAACAACGTCTCACCTAAAATACATAGAACTAAAAATCTGTCTCTGTCAATTCTGAATTATTACCGAACAAAAAGACGAACACATAAAATCTGATTAATGATTTCTAAAAGAAGACTGTCAGAAGCTATTTTGACCGTCAATTGGCCAACTTCGCCGAGCCTTAAGTAGTTTCGTTCGCAGCTCATAAAACGTTGACCGTTAGGGATCCTGTGGCCAGGTCAAAATGAAAACGGAGCCGTGCGGGACGGTGACCATCGTCTGGCGAAATGATTTCGCAGTCGTGGCCGTAAACGTAGCCAGGAATGCGACCTGAGGCGGCGCCGAGCACCCTTTGTCACTGGGTAAACGATTAAATTGCACTGTCCTGCCGGAACCGCGGATGTATAATATCGCTGATGTCCGGTCCAGGCTACGGCGGCCTCGGTCCCGGTAATGAGAAAAGGATTCTCCCCGTTCTTCTTTATTTTCAACGATCGCCTGATATCCTGTTTGCGTCCACCATACAGATTCCTCCTTCATAACTCACGATATTAAGCTTTACTTATTAGTAGACCGCAGATTCTTATAGGTCGAATATTTTTTGTCATTAAAACAGCTTCCAACAAATTAATATTTATATTCCGTAACGCAAAAGCAATCTCTTTAATATTTTGTTCGCTGGTATTTGACGTCGTGAAAAAATTATTAGTTATATTCTGTAACGCAAAAGCAGTCTCATTATTATTTTGTTCGCTGGTATTTGACGTCGTGAAAAAATTAATATTTATATTCTGTAACGCAAAAGCAGTCTCATTATTATTTTGTTCGCTGGTATTTGACGTCGTGAAAAAATTATTAGTTATATTCTGTAACGCAAAAGCAATTTCCTTAATATTTTGTTCGCTGGTATTTGACGTCGTGAAAAAATTATTAGTTATATTCTGTAACGCAAAAGCAATTTCCTTAATATTTTGTTCGCTGATATTTAAAGTCATGAAAAATTTGATGTATGAGTAATGGACGTAGGTATCGGTCGTGCATATCTTTCGGCAGGGAAAAGGGAAATCTAGTGTGGGTCCCTTTCGTTTTCCATCTTCGTAGCGGGCTCGCGTGTAAGAGGATTATGAGCACAAGTCGAAAAGGGGCTTCTGGGTAATGTATTGTCCCCGTAGTGCATGTCGGCCGGTAAGAACGATCGGTTGCGAGTCGGAGACCGGCTTAGCTCGCGGGCAACCGGTCATTTCGAGGAAGCATTGAATCATTATACAGGTTCGAACCCGTCGGGCGCAACCCTTCGCCGGAGAAATTACACTGGCGCAAAAATAATTGGCGATCGCGGCCGTTTTCAAAGAAAAATTGTTGCACGCGACTTTCCTTAAATCATTGTACGCAGCGAAATTTCGCGAGAGGCCGGGTTCCGCGAGCATACGTTAACAATTTATTGGGATATCATTATGCAGCGGGGCATTTTCGAGATTAATGGCGAATTGAATTGTACGAAGAGGGACGGCACAGAGGACGAAACCCAAGTTTCATTAAAAAAAGAAAGAAAAAAAAAACGGAGATACGCAGCGAAAAGCGAAGTCTTGTCTTTATCCGGTTCCCAGGAACAAGTTGAATCAAAAGAAAAGGATCGCTGTTTCGAAGAGATTAAAGTTTGCTTTAACGAGCTCTCTTGCCGGCAAATTTTTCGAACTGTCACTGCGCGTGCTTTAAGAGAATAGGCAAGAATTTCTAAAGTGCAGGTACTCGGGGAAGAAAATCAACGCTTCAATGGCAGAAGCCTTTGCATTAATCAAAATACCGATATCGTTAGGAGCGGAATTTAATGGTTCCGCGAGACGAAAAAAGAGACTGTGGAATCGGCGCGTCGTCGCCGGCAGGATCGAGGACCGCGTCTCTTTAAATTAACCAGCGACGAGAATTTTTAACTAAAACGCAATCATAAAAAGGGGTGACCCGAGAAATTTCGTAAGAATGCCACGGAGGAATTACTGATATTGGGCCCTATCAAGGATATCTCGCCTCCTTGGCTACCTACGAATCTTAGCAGACGATACACCGGCTCTACCGATTGATTCTCAACTCGAACGCCATTAAATACCGTCCCTAACGTCGACGCGATTGCGTTTTAGTTAAAAATTCTTGTTAATTTAAAGAGACGCGGTCCTCGATCCTGCCGGCGACGAGAATTTTTAACTAAAACGCAATCGCGTCGACGTTAGGGACAGGATTTAATGGCGTTCGAGTTGAGAATCAATCGGTAGAGCCGGTGTATCGTCTGCTAAGATTCGAAGGTAGCCGAGGAGGCGAGATATCCTTGATAGGGCCCGTGCCCAATATCAGTAATTCCTCCGTGGCAGTTTCACGAAGTTTCTCGGGTCACCCTCGTCCATAAAGCGTTTCTCTCGTCTCCATCGCTTAGAAGGAACGAGCGAGCGGACCGAATAGTAGCGGCGGGGCGAGGAGGAGGTGGAGGAGGTGGAGGTGGAGGAGGAGGACGGGGTACGGTAGGGCCACGTAGCGGAAAGGTTGAACTAGGAGAAGGACGCGGCGGATGTGCCGCGTGTAGCAGACGAGGAGGGACAAGAGCGGAGGGGTGGACGCGAGGTAGACGCAGGGTGAACGGGCGCATCCCCTTGTGCCGATCCATACGCACCCCAATATCGCCCCCGGGCCGTGCAATCACGGCATACAGAGAATGGGATGAGATCCAGCCGAACAGGGGTGAGTCGGAACGGGAACGGGAACGGGGCGGCGCGGGTGTGTGTGGGGTACGTGGCGCGGCGCGCCCGCCACCCCCAATCCGGTGCCTCCAATTGTGCGTCGTTGACAGGCTTGCATCGGGGGAAAACTTATTGTTGCGCGCGGAAAACCAAAGAGAACGGTATCCCCGGGGGAACGGGCTAGCGCCAAAGTTGCGGATTAAATGCTCCGCGATAGGGACTGACTCTTCCTTCCCCGGTTACTTTGGAATCGCGTGATTCCGCCGCCCGCTACTTGACACGCTATTTACGTTCGAATTATCCCGGACGACCCGTCGCCGCTGCCGGCCCTTCGCCCGAAGTTACGGAACATTTTCTTATAAATAAGCCGGATAGAGATGAGCGCGCGCGCGCCGTACGCGGTGTTATAACTCTTACGGCGGATTAAATATTTGCAGATAACTTCCTGTTCCAGTTAATTACTCTCCCGGAGAATGCCCGAGTTTTCGAAACAAGAAATATTATCGGGCAGGAACAAACTCGTGCAACATTTAAAACGGCAGGATCACGTTCTCGTTTCGAGAACCGGCGCCGGCCTGCTTCTGAGTCCTCTTGTAATTGATTCCAATTAAACATTACACTGGAAGATTTATTAAAAAGCTGGAACCGCGCGATAAAAAGGTGGATACGACAAAGGGTTTGTTTCAAACATTATTGAACGTCACCGGCGTATGTTACTCGAACGCGAAACGTCAGAGAGGCGGACCTCGAATCTGGGATTAACGAAANATTAGCTGACGATGGAATCAAAATGGCAGGGAAACTCGAGCAATGTACCGCGTACGGTCGTTAGGGGTTGCTCCCGACTACAATTTTCCCATTCGGTATTGTTCGGCCTCCCTCGAACAAAAAGTGTCGCCTCTGTTCCGACCCCCCGTCGCCCCCGCGAGGTGACGGAGCCCACCCCCCGCGCCGTTACTCGACGTTCAAGTAGAATCGTCGTAAACGAGTGGAAATTCATCTTGGGGGGTTTCCTCGGGCGGCCGTTTCACAAAACCGTTCTGTAAGCAAATTACGCGGCGAAGTGTTCGCAGGAATTTTCGAACGGTTTTGAAGGAGCCGGGAATCGGATTCTTTTGTGCCGGCGTATATCAAACCCCGATATCAAACGCGCGTTCGCGAATAACAGCTTCCGGAGGGGATATTTACCTGACGTATGGATACCGCGGCGAGCGTAATATTTACCCAATAAAGCTATTGACGCGACAAACAAATCTTCGTTGGCAAACGGACAGAGGGACGTCGGGCAACATTTTACAGTTGTCTTTATGGGAACGGGCCGCGCCGCGTTACGACTATTAGATTGTTATGACAGCGGCGTATGCTCGCGGCAAATACTCCTCGACCATCGATTTCCTCTAATTATTAACGGACCGGTAAATTTCCGCTTTAATTGTCGCGCTGCCAGTCGGCGAAAGTCGAGAGACCCGCGCCAAACAGAAAATACCCGGCCGCCGCCGACGACGATCCAGGCGTCGAACTTTTCCCCGGAACGGATCCTCCCCCGGGAACCGTCGATCGAATTAGCCCGCATTAAGAACCCGTTAGTTTAGATTGACTCGCGGATAGACTGCTGCACCCAATTCGATCTTTGCTCGTACGCTTTCCTTCGCCCGAATGAATTTCGAAAGCGCTGTTAAATATTCCCAGACTCCAAATCTATTTTCGGGTCACCCGACGTTGGAAGCACGTCCGTACGATCCTGATCGATTACACGGATCGTGCCCGGCGAAAACGTAAGATCAAACGTAAGGTAGAATCAAAGCTTGGAGGCAACGCACACATACGCACACTGCGACGCGAGAAGATGACCACACGACCCCTTTAATAGAATCAAATTGACCAGAATCGGGACCCTCGCGATTATCCAGTGGAAAAGGATTGAGAACCCCTTCGGAGCCATCCCTGTCCACGTCCATCGACTCACGCAGCGACAAACACGCACCCACACGCGTATGCGCTGGCCGCCGGACGCACACGTACGCGTGTGCCACAAGCCCACAAAAGATGATCTGAATTACGGCCGACCGCCGACTGGCGCACGTGTGAATTCACCTCTACGTGCGTCACGCATCTACCGGGTGAAATCCGGAGGAACGGGACGCAGGACACGGCGGCGGAAAAAGCCTGGGCCCGTTCGCGGGGTCGACGCCTGCCCTGACATTTTCGAAACGATCGACAAATTTTTTAACGACCCCGACTCGCGAGCCTCGCAATTTCGCAGCTTTGCAATATGAATCCGGCGCGGAATGGGAAACCGTAACCGAAACCTGGCGCGCGCCAGTTCGCGAGTGTGAATTTTGATTCGTTAATCGGGCGTTTTTATATAAAAATAAAATGTATAACGTTTCGCGGGGATTACTCGGAAACTCGGGGGCGCACTTAGATAAAGTTTTCCGGGAACTGGCTTAACGTCTTGAGGGCGGAACTAGGTCAGGAACGTACACCCTCGACCGTGAGCACACGACGCTACGCGCGATCTTCTAAAAAGAGTATGGAATCATTAATGAATCGCGCTAAATTATATCCCTGAACGTGAACCGTGTTCGTTCCTCTACAGAACCGAGGACGGGGGTGGATGCGCGCGGTTGCTGGGGACGGAACATCATGCGAGGGTGAAATGTTTGGATCAAGATTCATAATCGGCGGCCGTGTATCGTTGCGCAGTTTCGATCGGTCATCAGTCAGGCCGACAGTCAACGAGACGTCGATGCGGTTCTCCGCGTAATAAAACACGTGGGATGCAGCCATTTCGCAGTTTGCTCGTTTTTCAGCTTGATTCCGCGCGCGGACCATCGCATATTGCACAACCGAATGTTACAAATAG